>OVAF01003920.1:0-11093 GCA_900406245.1 Odontarrhena argentea
TATATATATATATATCCGGAACACGAGACATGAGAAACACTAGTACAAAAAACCTAGACAACTAGGTTTTAAAACCACTGTTTAATGGTTCCATATTAATGATTTCGATTTGTGCCATTGCTCCACCAAAACTCAATCAAAGCGCTCGTGAGTTTTTGACATAAATCTCGAGATAAGCGAAAGTATAACATTGCATGCACCAGAAGAGCAAGAGCAATAGATTTAAGAGTATTTCCTCACCGTCTTGAGAAAGTGCTTTCACAAAGCATCCATTGAGGCGAGATTTAAGCTTGTCTTGAATAAAATTCAAGAGTCTTTAGAGCCACTAAAACATTCCGGTAGACATCATGTGACATCATATCATATAGCCTTCTTCTACAAAACATCTACCTTAAATATCTCAACTGTAATCACCCAATCTCCATAAATATCATGTGAACGGAATCAATAAAATATCCACGAGCAGCAATATATATACAAGCTCTCATCAGTATTCATTATACATAAGGAAACAAAATTTGACAATGAGGATTGAATTCAAGGGCGAAGAAGTGATCAAACCATCTTCAAAAACACCTAACCATCTCAAAACATTTCATCTTTCTCTCTTTGATCAATTTCTTCCACCAACTTACCAAACTGTTGTTTTGTTCTACAATGAAGAACCAAAAGAAGAGACACCAGAAATGAATGTGATCAAGAGGCTCAAGAGCTCTCTGTCCCACACTCTCACTCGTTTCTACCCACTCGCTGGACGGATCAAAGGCGTCTCTGTCGATTGTAACGATGAAGGAGTTCTGTTTACTGAGGCGCAAGCCGACATACTTCTTTTAGATTTCTTAAAGAACCCTCGTTCTGATTTGCTTCAACAACTTATAGTTCCATCCACTGTGTCCGGTCCAGGTACTATACTTGTAAGGATTATTGACTTCCATTTAACAAAAAGAGAATTCCAAAAATACCACACTTAAAATAAATGTTCTTTAAATACCACTTTAACTTACTTTTACCCTTCAAAACTAAATCTTAAATATGAATTAGTTAACCCAAACCCAAAAAACAAAAAGTATGAATCCTTAAATTTTTTTTTTTTTTTTTGTATTTTTTATCTTTTAAAAATTTATATATGAAAAGTTATTTTTTTAAAAAGTGGTATTTTAAAAAAAAAATTTCAAAGCGTGGTATTCAAGAGTATTTCTCAAAAAATTAAAAAAATAAACGTAAGAATCGAGATCTTTTAGTACCCTCACAGCAAACATGCAAGGCAAATTATGTTTGATCAAAAGTCCTATAAAACTATAGACATTGCTAAAAATACACTTCCACATACCAAAAATCACAACTACCAATCATTTTTAATCACTTCATATCCAATTTTTCTTTTTAATATTATTATACCGTTCATTTATCAAAGCTATTTGTTTTTTTTATAAATGATATATTCTTAGGGTTTAGGATTTTAGGACCTAGGGTTTAGTAAATTAATATAGTTTATGACTGACTTAAGGTTTCTACGGTTTGGGGTTAATAAATTAATATAGTGTGGTATTTTTGGAATTCTCCTTTTACCTTTTTTAATATATAGGTACATGGCCTCTGTTGCGGGTCAAGGTCAGTTTCTTTAGAAACAAAGGATATGCGGTTGCGATCGGCGTTTCTCACAAAATCTGCGACACGACTTCTTTGGGGATGTTTGTTTCTGACTGGACTGATACAGCAAAAGGGCAAGTTTTGGCGGTAAACTCCGATTTCAAATTTCCCAGATTCTATCCTCCTGGTGATCTCTCTATCAACTTCCCTCCGACTCTAGATCGTACCAACACTTTAACAAAGAGATTCGTCTTTGGTCCTGCCAAGATTAAAGAACTGAAAGCCAAAGCTTCAAGCAAACTTGTACCACAAGTTACTCGTAACGAAGCAACCACTGCTCTTCTCTTCAAATGTATGATGAAGGCAGCTCGATCCAAAGCCGATGCAGTTATAGCGCAAACCATGACTTACGGGCTAGGGTTCCTTCTTCTTTCTTGTCGAGCAAGGCAATAGGAAACTTCTTCTTTTTACCTACAGTGAAGGAGAACACAGAGAAGGAGATCGAAATCCAAGAAATGGTCTTCAAGCTGAGGAATACTAAAACGGTACTTGATGAGCTGATAAGAGAAGACTCTGATGATGAGATGGGTGAGAGACTCATGAGCGCGATGCTAAGCACGTTGTATGAGATGAGTCCCGAGACAGTGACATACGTTGTGACAAGTTGGTGTAGAATGCCCTTTTATGAGGCGGATTTCGGTTTGGGAACTCCGGTTTGGATCGCGGCTGATTCTATAGACAAGACACAAGTTGTGTTGGTGGATGCAAATGATGGTGTAGGGATAGAAGCGTGGGTTACATTACCGGAAGATGATATGGATGTGTTTGGAAATGACGTGGAGTTGCTAGCTTTTGCATCTACCTAAGTACAGTCAAAGTTATGTTTCTCCAATCATAATTTGGGTTAAAGAAAAATGATTTACGTGTTAAAGAATAAGGGTTAAAGAAAAGTGATATGGTGTAATTAATAATTGAAAATTTGAGATGTTGTGTATTATATTCGTGGGTGCCTCAATCACCGTAAGTTAATGGTGTGTACGATATTGAAAACTAAATAAATTAAAGGTTGTGTAATATGTACTTAATTTAATATTAAACGTGCGGCAATTCTCTAAAATATCATATTTTAAAGCAAAAAATTACCAAAATATCACTAAAAAGTTTTCAAAAATACTATTAAAAATTTTAGTTTTATAAAAATATTACAAAATTAAAACTAAAGTTTAAATTATCAAAACTAAATCTTAACCCTTCAATAGTAAACTGTAAATCTATATATAAGTGAGCGCAACTCACCCCTTCCCGCACCACCAAAATATCACTAAAAAGTTTTCAAAAATACTATTAAAAATTTTAGTTTTATAAAAATATTACAAAATTAAAACTAAAGTTTAAATTATCAAAACTAAATCTTAACCCTTCAATAGTAAACNTATATCTTATATAGTAATACACGATTAAAGTTAGGAGACATTTCATAAACGAGAAACGTAAAAACCTTGAACGATCGTGCTCATAATAAAATATTGCACCAAAACATTCAGGTAACCACACGTTTTTGAGCTTTTAAGCCTTTCTTAATTCATTGGTTTATTAGTACGGTGAATGATGTAATCCAAAGCCAAAAGGCAGTGTATAGACATGTACATGTCTCTGGTGATATGGGATATTTCTCATGCTTTCTCGAAATGATATGGTAATTAGTTTAAATTGTAACTTGCAATCCGTAATATAATGCTCGATCCGTCCGTCCCTACGAGTGGGTCACCCGTCCTTACACAAATCACTGATTTACTGATCCTGCAATCACCACGTGATATTTCTCGTGTTTTGTCCTCACTCACAGAGCACCGCGGATCGAATCCTTGAGTTCTTCAGGTAAGTGACCGGAAAATGTAAGTGCACTTTAATGACATAAGTAGCCAAATCAATTCATTTAAACTTTTTTTTATCTAAATGGGTCGGGCCAGAGATGTTACAAACACGCTTACTGTGAAGTTTTTTCAGAAAGGTGACCGAGAAAATATAAGTATATTTTGGTGATATAGGTAACCAAATCAACTCATGTAAACCTATTCAAATGGACCGTGCCAGAAATGTTACACATTGAATTAGAGATGTTACACATTGAAATACATAAACCAATAATACCCTTTAAAATATAAGTCGTAAGATTCATAGCAAAAATGTCGCTAAGTCCACATTAAATAAATTTCATTTCACTCTCTATAAGTACTATACGAGGACCATAAGCAAAGATGGGAAAAAAGAAATCTTATTAAAATTCTCTAAAAGCACATAAAAATTGTAATGTCATATCTTCCTATAAAATCAATTAGAAAGGACATGTGTGGATCAATGAGATGACGTTTTCAACATTCACGAAAAATATGGGAGGTTACACGTCTGTCCAATGCATTGGCTTGGGAGTATTTTAAGACGGTACATTGTGTCTTTGTCAAAGAGAATAGAATTTTCTACCTTGGTCTAAGCACAAATGAATATAACAAATTTGGTATGTCTGAGAGACAGTATTCGTTATGGCATGTAATCATGAAGTCGTACCATCTCCAGCCAGAGATACATGTAGCAAGAAAGTTATTTCACAAAATTATTGTACCTGGGTCGAAGCAACTGGGCGATCGCTAACGTTAGATATTTAAGGAGATTTCGGACCCTTGCGATGGATTTGTTGTTACGAAATCAAATTCGTTTATATTGGTTCTCATCACAGATGTTTCTAAAACATAAAAAAAATTAATTTGGCCATGATGATATATATGGTCTAGCCATATTCTTAGGGATCTGGTCCATCTGGACGACTATTTTTCTAAGAAAACATTTTGATTTAGAATTTATAGGATGCTTTAAAGCCATCAAAGGAACCAAACTAGTAATGCAAGATTATGATTCCGAGCTAAAGTATGATCCCAGTGAATTTGGTGAGTTAGAACTTTTACATCATGGGATGATGAACTTGTATTTTCTTTAGTTTGGTAATGGTCAAAAATCTTTTTTTCTCATAATTTTTTTAAGAATATTTTTCTAAATCTGGAAGAACGTGCTTTTTGTTTTACGATGCATAATCGTTTATGAGTTTAACTTTGTATTTTCTCTTGAATTTCTTTGTATGTAGATCAATAATAATGTGATTAATTTCTAACTATTTATATGACTTCAAGCTTTAGAGAACAAAACTTTTACTTTTATTTAATATTCAGAATATTCTTTATAATCGGACATCTTGCATGATTACGCTTGGGTGAGGATTTAACATTTGAAGAGCTCCTCCTTTAAGCTCCAAACTGTGGGTGATGCAGTTCCACAACCAAAAATTTATAATTAGTGAGGGTTGTTCTCTCTCCATTTATAATTAGCTTCCACCAGAATAATGGACTTACAATGATCTTATTTCTTAGGAACGGATGAGGAAAATGAGAGGATAGTTACAAATGGTGGAATGAATAATAATTTGTATATTTTGGAAGATCCGAGGTGACTTCATAGTGTGGTTACACCTCGAAAGTCAAAAAAAAAAAAAAAAAAAAAAAAATNGACTTTAGCTCCCTTTTATAGCCTCCTCACATCCATTGATTTGTCGTCATTTATTTGATTTGATTCTCATAATAACGATGATAAATCGCTGAGGTGTCGAAGCTACGTTTATTTTTATGGGCTTTGTGGTTGATGGACTTCCATGATTGTGGCCGATCGAGAGGGTAAGGCTCACATCATTCCTTATACACACTACTATGATTAGAAATAATTTTACATTTATGTAGTGATAAAGAAAAAGGTGAATCAATTAGTCCAGTCCATGTTTTTATAAAACATTCAACTTCATATTTATGATTAATTGATTATTTTGTTAAAATTATAAACCACTGGATTTATCATAATTGATGATGAAAAGAAATTAAAATAATAAATAAAATTTTTTATGAATAAAATAATAAATAAAAATTAAGTAGGAAAAATCTCAATAATATACATTTTTTTATCTCTCTAGTGCATAATAAACAAACCGAGAATTACGCGAGTGCATTACAAAGGGAATTTTTCCTCTCCTTAAGTGGGTTTTTAAGTGAGTCTTCTGTATGTCGTCTATTCATCTTCTAAATTATAACTTTGATAAGATTAATTAGATTTTTATTGTTTAGGTTTATATTCATTTAAGTTTGATTCTATTCTTTATGTTTTACTTTGTTTTATTCATTTTTAAAGTGTTATTATAAACTATATTTAATTATAGATTTTTGATGTTTTAATCTACTTTAATATCTTATCTACAATTTGTTGGGGTCAAAATCCCTCTTCCTCAAAGTCAATAGTCAAGATGACTCAACTTATATAAAATTGGCTAGGTCTTCACAAAACAGTGACGCCGAACTTTCAGAAAACAGTGACGCGGAACTTTCAGAAGACAGTAACGCGTAACTTTCAGAAGACAGTAACGCGTAACTTTCAGAAAACAGTGACGCGGAACTTTCAGAAAACAGTTACGCGTACTCTAGCTGCAGAAGAAAGCTATGCGCTCTGTAGAAGATAGCTACGCGCTATGAAAATAACTAAGTCTGGAACTGACGCCTAGGACTCCAGCAGATGAAACAAGCCGACCTGGATCGGTTGTTTGAAGCCAACCTCAGGTTTTTATTTGTGACTTCAACCAGACGACCTTAGGTTTTTACTCCTCACTTCAACAGGACGACCTCAAGTTGTTACCCGCCACTTCAGCAGGACAACCTCTGTTTTCACGCGGACCTATTAACTCAACGCTTATACATTTTTTCTGGACTAGGAAGCCGAATGGGCCAAAAGGTCTTCATTACGGCCCATGAATTCAATCCTTCTAAACGGAAACATTCACGAAGCCCGCGACGCCGACATAGTCTCAGAGGAACGTTCTGGAAAATTCTAGTAGATAGATTCAGATCAGGAAAAAGAATATCTGCGAATATTTCATTTCCTAGTTTCCAGAACAAAATTAAGGCTCAGACTCTTGTATAAGTAGTCTCTTAATTCGTCAGAATCAGAGACATAAACTTTATACCAGAAACTCTTGGCAACTTTGCATTGAAATCCTAAAATCAATAAAAAGCAATTCGCATCCAGATCTGTTCTTGAGTTTTCCCTTCTAGAAAGTTGTCGAATCCCTAAAAAGATCTATACAAATTCTATTGTAGTGTTTTTAGCATTCACATAATTTATATTGCATATATATTATTATGGAATATATATCGAAAAAAAAAAACAAATCAAACCGAAATACATATGTTTTTGTACTTTTTTTTTTTTTTTTTTTTTTTAAAAACCNAAAAAAAAAAACAAACCATAACCTAATCAAAATACAAATGATTGAATATGGTTTTATTTTTTATACAATTGAATGCCCGAACAAAACAGAGAAACCTGATGATAACCAACCAAAATTTGATACGTCCGACTCCTATATATTATCATATGGAAATAAAAAGGTTTATATTCACACAACTGACATAAGCATATATGTGGTCGATTTCAAATTATATATCAATTTCTATATTTGTTTCAAATATATGTGGTCGATTTCAAGTTAAATATCAATTTATATTTTTTCCCCCACAAAAGGTTCTCTTCCTGCCACACATGTCCTAACACTATGTTATCAATACATCACAATCCAATCTCATTCTCTATCGGACTAACTAGAAGTATAACTGTATGTAATAATTTCTTTTTCTTTTTTGATCACATCAGACATCATACATCACACATCAGAACTAGGAAACGACATTAAATACTAGTAACAATCCCTAAAGTACTACAAGCACGGATCAAATCAAGTATTAGCTTTTTGTTTATTATTTTTCATCTACCTTTTATTATGCTTTTAAAGGTGATACAAATGCCTTTGATAGATACAACCCTGAAGACTAAAACTAAAAAAAAAAAAAGCACGATGTTATATAGACCTAAACTTTAACATTAATAAACAAACCTAACACTTAAACAAATCTACCAAAACAGACACTTACAAGAACACCAAAGCACAGTGACTAATTCCTAAACAAAACAGAGACACAGTTAGAGTTTGCTAAAGAACACAAGTCTTTGAAGAAAAAATAAGACAAGACCGGTAAAGAAGTTTCTGAGAATTGGGCCTCCTCATTTCCTATAGTGAACTTTTTAAATTTCTTTATGTTAGGTTTACCTATAATATACCCAAAATCCAGGAATCTAATCAGAACCGATCACAAATTATCCAAACCGATTCGAACTGATTTTTCAAAATATACGAATGGATCCACTCAACCCCTAGAACCAAACGAGTACCTGAAGTACTTGAAATATATACTAACCTAAGGATATTAGGTTTTAATTCGGATATGTTCATATATATTAGATAAAATTTACAGATTTTTTCTTTATTTTTTCAGTTACTTCGGTTAGTTTAGATATTTTTTGGGTATATTTGAATAAAAATAATTAGTTAAACTGAATATATTCTTTGGATTTCGATTTCTTTTAGATGTTTTCGGTTAATTAAGGTATTTTCTTATAGTTCAGTAAAACTAATTGGACCAAAGCAAATTAAACCTAACAAATTTCAATACTTTCATTTATATCCGAACTCGACCCAAAATTATATGATACTTTCATTTCATATCAAACTAGAAAAAAAACCCCGAAAAAACTAACACAGTGTCCAAATGGGTACTTGAATATTCCAACCTACTTTAAGTTTTAGGACCTGACTCTTGATCAGAAGATGCTGTGATTGGTCTTTGGAGGGTTTATATGACGATGAATTTTATTTGATTTTGCAAGCTGGTTTCCATAAGCAATCTCTAATCATAAAAACCTACATCCACAAATCTTACAGCCAGACATATATATAAGAGACGTGTGGTACCGATTCACCCATGCATGCACTAAACACTAAACAAACTTTAACACTAATTTTGGGGTAGCTGTCAATTGATATTTGATAATCCTTTTTCTTTCTTTTAGTTGACGATTTAATTATTTTGCCTGAACTCATCTCCAACCGCATTTTGTTTAGTTTTTCATTCTAAAATGAAGTGTAGAGTAAAATTAATTTGTTCCAATTCTACTGTATTTTCAACTCTAAAATATACATATAATAATGAATAAATGAATCTAAGAGCGAGGCTTTGGGATAATAAGAGATAAAACATCTATGGGAACCCTAATTTATGGAGAATTAAACAAAATTCTGAATCTTATATATTGATATACTAGTTGAGTTTGTTGCGCGATTTTCATGCGATTCACAAGATGAAGAATCAAGGAATTCAAGAATATAACAAAATTGTACATGTACGTACTTACGTAGGATCCAATTCATCAACAAGACAACAACCAACCCATTTAATCCAGCAAATGGCTCGGTACGTAGAATGACAAACTGATCCGAATCTGAGCTCTGTATTAGTATTGACTAGCCACCACTCTGTCTTGCTTCAAAGATGGTTCACGAGCGGAACGTTGAATTGACAGCCCTTTTTTGTTTTCTTTTCACATTCCCTGATAAACTCTTCCAAAAAAGAACACACATATTTTAAAATTTAAATATTTGTCCACATTTAAATTATGAATAAATTTTATTTGTAGATTAATTTTCACATAACAATATTAATGTATCATTCTGATTATTGAGTTAGAGTTGTACACAATAAACAAAAATTATATCATATAAATAGAAGGTACCAGAAGTGTTTCTTGTGCTGATTCTTATTTCTTCCATCGGATAAAGAGAAGAATATGAATGGTTGGTTGAAAACAAATAAGAGAAAAAACCGATATGGCCCAACATATGTAGTGTGGGCTCCATTCTTCATCTATTTAAGACCCAACAGTTGATAGTTTATGGGCACAACAACATGAGCATGTTTTGGGTAACAGGATTGTTGGTAGCTTTAGTGTTTGTGAGGATTAGCCATTGGTGGTACCAATGGTCAAACCCCAAGTGTAATGGCAAGTTACCTCCAGGAACAATGGGCTATCCAATCATCGGAGAGACATTCGATTTCTTTAAGCCTCATGCATTCTACGAGATCTCCCCATTTATCAAGAAGAAGTTGTTAAGGTCACATATATATATATCATTTTCTTACGTACATAAATGAACTTGTATATATGTTTATGTGTTGAGTGAGTGTTTCAGGTACGGGCAATTGTTTCGGACGAACATTCTTGGAGTTAATACCGTGGTTTCAACGGATATGGATGTGAACATGGAGATTTTCCGGCAAGAGAACAAGTCTTTCATTCTAAGTTATCCCGATGGTTTAGCGAACCCACTAGGGAAAGATAGCTTGTTCTTCAAGACAGGACACATCCACAAGCACATCAAACAAATCACTTTGCATCTTTTGTCCTCCCAGAATTTGAAGCGAAGGATATTAAAAGATATGGACCGTGTGACATGCGAGCATCTTAGTTGGAAGGCGGGCGAAGGAAGATTCGATGTTAGGGACGCAGTTTCAAGTGTAATCTTATATCTTTGACATATTTCAGTACTTTTGTTGCGTGCTAGTGTGCACTATTTTAATTTTTTTTTTCAGTTGATAACAGCCCATTTGACACCAAAGATGATAAGTAATCTCAAACCAGAGACTTACTCAAAGCTTTTCAAAACCTTCAAGGCCTTTAGTTTCGATTGGTTTCGGACATCCTATATTTTCTCAGCTCTGAGGGGTCTCTACAATACTCTTCGGGTAAGTTTTTGCTTTTCTCTAAGGGATTATAATAATAAGTAACCATAATTTCTGTTAAATTATATGCAGGCATGCAGAGAGGGGATGCCGATGATAAAGGATGTTTACATGAAAAGGAAAACGTCAAGAGAGAAGTACGATGACTTCCTTGAGACGGTGATACAAGAGTTAGAGAAAGATGGAAGCGTCGTGAACGAAGACACCATAGTATCCCTTATCTTCACTCTTTCTTGTATCATTCAAGATACCACCGCTAAGGCCACTTGCATGGTTGTCAAATTCCTATCAGAAAACCCCAAAGCTCTCGCAGAGCTGAAGGTAATATATGTCGATGGATCACCATATACTTTGCATCGTGGCCAGTAGATTTTACATATAACTAAAGTGATAGAAATTGCTATGAATATGAATATCTCATAAGACTTAAAACTTAAAAGGATCCAGAAGCCAACAAACTGAGGTACTTACCTTTCTTCACTTGTTAAGATAATATGTCTGGACTTACAACTATGATGAATAATCTTAGCTATCGCAATAGAGTAAATGTGAATTACTTCACGAACTAAATTCAATTAAATATGTTTTGAAGTTAATTTATAGTTAAATTGTGATTACCATCAGGTTATGATACTCCATACATTTGGAAGTGATAATGTTAAAAAACTCAATTATTGTTTGTAGACTTTTAAGAAACTATTTTTATGCCGATTAAGAAGTCAATAACATAAAATTTTGAATTTGTAGACTAGAAATGATATATATATATATATATATATATATATA
>OVAF01003922.1:0-11089 GCA_900406245.1 Odontarrhena argentea
TTCTTGGGATTAGGAAAACTGTTAGCCCTAGGTGGATCTAGGTTTTCCTACAGGTTTTCACCACTTTGAGATCTTTAAAATGACGTTTTTTTTTTTTGTAGAACATATATTGGCTAAACTCTACACTTGGATCTGTAGTGACTCCCCAAGTTTGATATCAAAGGTAAAATGAACATTCTTGCAATTGAAAAAGGCATTGGTGACATCAGTAATTATCTTTCGTTATTCGAAAATTTTCATCGGCTACCAACTAATACTTTTTTTTTGTATTCCAAATTCATCAACGTTACGTTATTTCTTACAAATTTAGCTTTGTGCATGATAAGTCATATTGACAAAGCTTAAACCGAGGGCTGGCCTTGGCGTAAAGCCCAAGAAGCAAATGTTTCAGGCATCAAAATATATATATATAGCTGGCCTTGGCGTAAAGCCCAAGAAGCAGATGTTTCAGGCATCAAAAAAAAATATATATATATATAGTTTTGGGACATCAAAAACAAAAATCTCTTTTAGTTGTAATGGTGAAGTCCCTTCTTTAGTTTCCCAAATCACTACTTCGAACCTTAGTGGTTCGGTTTTTTAATTTTTCTTCTTAACTCCATTTCTTTTTTCCTTTTATAACTCACGTTTTGCCCCTTTTTAACCCTGATTTTTTTATTCCTTTTTTAATTTACTAGCTTAAATCTTTTTAACTCTGATTTTTTTTTTTGTTTCCCGACTCTATTTCTTTTTTTCCTTTTCTAACTCACACGTTTTGCCCCTTTTCAACTCTAATTTTTTGAATTTCTTTTTTTCAATTAACTACCTTAAATAATGAATTGATGAATACGAATTTTTCAAAACATAAACGGAGGATTCTCCTTCTTTTCTAATTTTTTTCTTGACTGTTCTTCTTCTTCTAATACTCATCACTTGCAGCAATTCTTTGCTCGAAAGTGGAAACCAATACATCTCTCCCGACCTTAACGGCCAATCTTTGTGCGTTCTTCTTTGTTCCCAATTTTCTGATGTATGTCTTCTCCTCTGGTTTTTTTTTTTGTGTGTTTTTTTTTTCTATAACCAATTAATTTCTAGACTACTAAACTTGAAATTAACATATGGTGGATTATTTATTGAGTTTCCTTAACCATATGATCAAAGTCTATGTTTCTTTCTTTTTTTTTTTTTTTTGAACAATTGATGTTTTAACGATATTATGTTTAAATTTTATTTTTATTTTCTCAAAAAAAAAAATTACTTAAGGGCATCAATTTTTTTTATTTTTTTAGGCATCATTTTGCCTAGGACCGGCACTGCTTAAACCGCCACAATTCTGCTCTCTATTCACGTATGATTATAAATGTTATATACTAGTACTAGTGAAGATTTATCCCATTCTGATGTTTTTTTTTTCATTTCAAGAAGCACACGACAATATCGAGTTTGGTTGGTAGATGCTAATTCTACATGGGGATTGGTTTGAGCTGCAAAAAGATCTTATTACTGAGTTTTGCATTTCTCTTTGATCACATTTGACTTATACAATTATCTAGCATTGTTTATACTAATTTTGATTACAATTTACAATGTTGATTTCCCCCTAACAACGAAGAACCATAATTCCTAATTTTACTCCAAATCTCGTAGAGAAAGAGTAATTAAGTTTGATTTTGGTCATGTGTGTTTTATAATTGGATTATCAAATCAAATTTATAAACCGATCTCTACAGACCCAGCTTCTAATGTAAAAATTACTGGGCGCCACAGTTACTAATTTCAGTTTGATCTGTGACATATCAAAGTTCAAAAACTTTTGTGTGGTTAAATAAAGAGGTCAATATATATATATAGTTTGGAGGAATCCATTGAGGGTCACAAATGACATTATAAACTAACAACTAATCATAACTATATATTGTTTCCATATTCCTGTAACAACCTACTTACAAATATTTGATTTCCGACTATAACCCAATCTTCTTCTACACTACTAATGTTTCCCACCAAACCCATGAGAAGCAAGAGATTAAAACGACAACGTTCTGTGTTGTTTCCCAAAATCTCTCTACAATGTCATCCCACTTGTTGTTTGTCTTCTGCCCTTCAATACAATTGGAGCCACCAACATCCAAACTGTAGTAACATTTTATCAACAAAAATATTACAAAACTGTCTTTCCAGTCTTAAATATCTAGGATGGAAACATTTCAAAATGTGTGATGACTCAAATTATTGTACTTACTGTATACGCAAACCGCAAGCCACTCATTCACAATTCTTACCCAGGTGCTCGTCCATCCCACATCAATCGTCCACCTAATACCAAAAACGAAACAATATAAGACGAAAGAACGGACCCGTACAAAAGCATCCCTAGCCACCCTGTAGAGACGGCCCTACGAAGTATCAAGTTTTTAACTAGACTACAAAGTCTCAGACAATGTGTGAGTGAATTGAATGTAAGAATGAGATTGTTTGAGAATATCTTTTACTTACTTTTTCATGGGGTGATGAGTGTTCCAACCGATGAGTAGCATAGCGAAGTACATTGCTCCTGTGGCAAATACAAAATGGAAGAAGCCATATCCATATGGAACACCATCTTCCTCTTCTTCTTCTTCTCCTTGATTGTTCACATCTTTCTTGAATTGAAAGCATTGAGAGTCTATTCCTGTCGAAAACGTGGCAATAACCATTGCAAGCAGCGCAACCACAAAGCTCTGTACAATGTTTAATCAAAATTTAGCATATTACTTTTGGATGAGACGGAAAAAAAAGAATTGTTGGGGAATTGCAAGAAGTTTACAATGATGGTAAGCCAATCCGTTCTGTTCGAAGCTGCTGCTTTTCTGTTGCAACTTTCTCCCACTGGTTCACTGCACAACAATTTTTCGGGATGAACCAATTTATGAGTGAACATAAAAGAAAGTTTATAACGCTCTACTAGAATTTCAAGCTTCTTATTATGCTCAAGTTCTAGCAATTAACCAATTTTAAGACATTGGAAAAACAGAAAGGATACCTTCGAATGGCACACCAACAGATAAATACAATATAGAGCCCCATAAGAGCTGGAGTCAAGTATCCAGCATTCACCTGTTAATGTTGGCAACCACAAAACAAACCTCAGTAACTTCAAACATCCAAACACAAACACATGATGATAGATACGGAAAGACTTACTTTAGGATGGAGAGCGATGCTAGTCATAAGCTGGATGAGGAACAAAGTCCATGTAATGAAGAATATATTGAGAAGGCATGACGAATCAGGCGCGTACCATATGTACATTAAAATCACCCCAACTATACACACTGTGTACGAAGTAGTTGCTAGTAGCATCACATGGACATGGCTACAAACATTGAGAGTATTGCTTGATTAGTAATAAATTGGCCAAAAAAAAAAAAAAAAGTTTTCTGGTGAATCAAAAATTGATTATCTTACCATCTTTCTGCATCTTTTTGGGACTGATAGCATTCGTTGAGCCATGTAATGAAACTGATCACACTAATTAGTTGTATCAGGAGAAATACCCTATAAAGAAACAATTAACAATAAGATTGCGGATTTTTCATGATCATATATGTACATTGTGAAAATTAGATTAAATAATCTTACCCTGCACCAAAATGGGCAATCTCTCCTGCAAATCAAACAAAAGAGAAAAAAGAACCGTTTTACTAGTCATGACAATTGAATATGAAAGAGTAGTAGAATAGGATTATTCTCATGGAAGCCTTACCGTAAAGTTGAATAAGGGAAGAAGGAAGCAAGAAGGGAATGATGGTTAAAGCAGGCCACATGACGAGCTTCGCAGACCACCATCCAGAATGCCAATTATCTCTCGATGAATGCATTTTCGACGTGCCAAGTGTTGATAGAAACATGATGAAATAGAACAACTGAGGATTTATGGTTAAGCCCAAAACATTTTCTGATAAAGTGACTTAATAGACATATAAGGTTGAACTAGTTAATCAAGAAAGGATACAAAACATCCAAGGCTAACTCTTAAGACTCCTTCGGTTCCCAAACAGTTTCCTCCGCCTTTACAATTCTTGAATTCTGCAATATAGTCACACACAACATAGTTGCATCAGCATCATTCAAACTTAATAAGGCAACGACGAACGACAATGAAATCTGATGTAGCGGCATGCTTACTCGTGACTTCTTTTAAGGCACGCCGACCATAATCACGAGCAGCCCAAGCTAGTAGATTTGCAATAAGAAATATCAGACCGTATACATATCTAGCCATCCATGGGTTGCAGCCATTACGGAACTGATTAAACCATGATCCATTCTTGATGGCTTCATAGCTCTCTTTTCTGCTGCTTCCGCTGGTGCCAACGCTTGTACCGGTCTCCATAAACTCTTAATCTTACCAGACTCTCTCCTCCTCATGACATTAGAAGATCGTAAAAATTCAAGAAACAATGATCAAGAACCCAAAGAAGGCAACACAGGAGCGAGAAATTCTCCCTGTCCCTGTCTGAGAGTTCCCTTCCTTCAGACCAAAACCTGTGAGAATTAAAAAAATGAAAATTCAAGCATTTGGTAACAAGAAGACAAAAGAATGAAGCAAAGGATGAGAATCCAATTCTGTTATCAAAAACAAAGAGAGGAGCGTACAAATCTAGATTTTTGAAAGTGGAAACATTCAAGTTTTTAGTGTGTTGTTACAAAAAATCACACAGAATTCGTTTCTCAACGAAAAAAGCATCTCATATCTTTTCTTGTTCTGCCGAACATTAAACAGAGAGAATACGTATAGTGCAAGTAACACCTTACCTTCTTTAGCCTAAACTAAAAAAGCAACTTTTATAAACGTCAACGAGAATCCACAATAGATGGCTCACTTTAGTCCCAAGATTTCAACTTTTAACCTTAACCACGTGTATCATAAAATACCCAAAACGTAAAAAGCAAGCTATAATCTGTGGACAGTCAAGATTCTTAAGTGTTGTGAATTTAGAGCCTTAAAGAAAACGTAAGAGCAATTGAGGCGAAATACCTTAATAGTGGGTTTGAATGAATAAACTTACAAACCTAAGACTCATATATATAAACACCCCAAACCCGACATAACCTAGGAAAATAAAATTGGAAATATTCTTATCCTTTTAAGACATACCGATGGGCCGTCTTCTAGGCCTGCAGCCCGTGACGAGGACTGACCAACATGATATGCAATTGATTTAAGTAATTAAGAAGTCAATATTTGGCAAGTAATAAAAATCAGAAACTAAAAAGAATGGAAAAAGGAAGAGAACCTTTTGGGTAGTATCTAAAAACTTTCATGCAAAAGGAGAGGCGTAGACAAAAACAAAGAAGAAGCCAAAAGACTTTATTTTGATTAGGAAACAAAAGCTTAAGAGATCAAAAGGAATCAGATCTTGATAGAGAGAGATGTAGAGAGAAACGTGTTGGTACGGATACAAATACAAATGGGCAAACGAATCTGCAATGGGTAATGTAATATTGTGAGGCAGCAACATCAGATGCTTTCTTTTGGGGCTTCACAGGTCCACTTAAGGGAGTGGAGATGCATGCCCACTATTTTCAAGAACAAAGTGGGATGATTGATAAAATGTCCACTCAAAAAATCTAATAAAGAAAAACGTCATCTACAATATTGGGATAAGATAAATGATTCTTTTTCATTGAGATCAAGATCCTCTACTTTCCCCTAGTTCCTCTAAGTTTTTGTATTCAGTCCAGATTTTTTTTTTTTTTCAATTTTGATTCTTTTTAATTATTTATATGGTCTAGTTTATAATAACAGATGTAAAACAAATATAATAATACGGTTTCGTTTTCAGTTTGGATGCACTTGCGTATTCAGTCTCCATGCTTTTTTCTTTTTTTTCTTTTTAGCTTTGTTTCTTCAAATATCTATAGATAACACTATTTTTCTACATGTAGTAGCTCTACTAGCTAAAGATGAGAAATAAAATCAATGATATCAATTCATAGACTCCGATTAGTGATAAAGTTTAACCATAGCGATTGAAGATTTTTCATCGGTTGTAAAAGAAAATCATTTGAAAATCTCGTTTAGAGATGTCCATTGGGAAAACAAAAAAACAGTTATTAAAAAAACAATTAAATAATATTTATGATTGATAAGATTACTGTTGCTGAATAATGTATTTCTGTTTTTATTTTTTTTATTATTACTCTTTTACTATTTGTTTTTCAAACCACAGAAAAACAAAAAAAACCGATCATAGACTACATCTTTTACAAACTTAAAAATTCAAACGGTATAATAAATGTCAAAATTAAACGAAGTGGTGATTAGTAACAAATGAACGATTACAACCAGGCCCGGCTCATTGTGATACTGGGCCCTGAGCATGTAAGTTCTAAAAGGCCCTGAAAATTAAAAAATGGACACTAAATATACGATTTTAAAAAAAAAAAAAAAAAAAATTGACCCTAAATATACCCAAAATTTGCAAAAAAAAATATTAGGCAGTGCAAATGCCCCGCTTGCACTACATCAAAACCGGCCCTCATTATAACCATTTGTTTGTGTCACCGGTCTTTCATGAAAACAGATTATAACTACAGATTAAAAGGTCTAAAATACGGGTATCGTATACATATATGTATATATTTTACAAAAGAAAACAAATAAAGTTTTTGAAAAAAAAAAATTGTAGTCCATCATGATTATTACGTATAAAAGTAGTGGTCTTAAAATTAATACGAAAAAAAAAACCAAGAGATAATCAAAATTATAAGAGTCAACCATACTAGGAGTCCAATCTATGAAAAAACCCGATAATAGGCAGTTTAAATCTGTAGATCTCTTGTAAGTGGTGATCATTAAAGCTTATCTCACGTTTGCACGTTCAATATAAAACTCTATGATTATAAATGAAGAAGTAGAGATATGGCATGTGATGGACAGAAGTAGTGTAAGATATCACTAGACTCTCGGAATTGATGATTAGTTTGGTATTAAACTCATCCTAATTAAACCAAATAGTATTCAGTTTTCTAGTAACACTAGATTTCACTTTCATTTTCATTTACCTAAGTTAGAAACACAAACCAGAAATAACTGACATCTGAACCAATCTAAACACCACCATAAGTTGATTTTTAGATTTTTTCTAATCAATATATATATCTGAGTGAGTGTTTTATATTGACTCCACGTAGTAAAATTGAGCAGCCAATAGAATAGATCGATGTTGAATTTTTTTTGTTCAATTTTGACTCAACCAAGAGGAAATAAGTTGGTGTAGCCGCAGAAATTGAGTTGGTAATACGAATTAAAAGACGTAAAAACACACTAGATTACAGATAAGTCAAAAATAACATTTATTTCTTAACGACTTCATTTTGACCAAAAAAAAAAATCAAAAGCTTATGCTCTGTTTCCAGCATAAACATTTATTAATCTTTTGGTAAATCAATTAGCAGAAAGCACCAAAAAAAGAGAAAAAAAAAGTAAAAGTGAGAAACGAACGAGTGGTCCCTCTCTGTCTCGTGTTCCTATACTCAGGAGGATTAGGAAACATGAATTCGAATACTAAGAGGTTCTGGACTTAGACCTATACATTCTCCACGGTCGGAGACCAGAGTATGTCTGGTGTTCTCCTAAGTGCTACTCGGTGATCTCAAAGCTTTGTCTAGAGATTTTTACCAGTTAAGTTAGAGATTCTTTGTAAACGAAAGCAAACTTAGACTCGAAGCGAACCTTTCATTCGATGCCATTTTTGGTTTTCCCGAGAAAATGCATTACATATATACATATATTTTTGGAGTATGATATAATTTAAGCACGCCAACATGTTTTTCAATCTCAGAGATCCAAAACAAAACAAGAAAAGATCATGAAGAACAGAGAAGAGAAAGACATATATAGAATTACCTGTGAAGAAGCTCTTTGAATCTATGTTGGAGCGAGATCTGATCTGGGATATTAAATTGGGAAATGTTGTCTTGTGTGCTTCTTTCTTGTATAATGTGAAATCTAAGCAACAAGAGAAAGAGAGAGAGAGAGAGAGAGAGAAAATGTGAAAACGAAAAGAGGAATGGTTTCAGGTTTTTTCTCATCTCTGCTTTTCCTTTTACTTCTTATATATACAACTTTATATGTATGCGTGTATCTATTCATTATATATACAAATATACAATACATACACACCTTGCTTTTTTTTTGTGAAGATCTTTTTTTTTTTTTTTTTTTTTTTTTTTTTTTTTTTCTTTTTTTTTTCCCCCNGCCTTTGCTTTCCCGCCGTTAGCTTCTTCTTTCCGCTATATCCTCTATTATATTATTATTATAATAAATAAATAAAAATAAAATTTCTAGCCCAAACAAAATAAAAAAAATTCTGAAATATAATAAGATCGAAAAACCACCACCAAAAAAAAAGAAGATCGAAAAGCAGGTTGTAATCAAGCACAAATATTTGATATGATGATGATAACTAATTAGTTATTCTCAGGCCGTAATAATATTTTCGTGACTTTAAAAAAAGGGGTAATAATTTCTTTCTTGTTTAGTTATAGTGGTTACTCATCATATTGTAGTCTAAACAGGATATTAATTACGCCAAATTTGTCAGACAATTAATTTACCAAAAATTATTTAATTATTAGGGCTGACTTCACATTTTCTCTTTATGATTCTATTATTATCACATCAACGTGATCTTAAATGAAGAAAACAATAATTGTACTCATTTTGGTTTTTATTATTTGTATTGTCTTTGTAATATGAAGAAAGAAATAACTGATATATAATACTATTTTTTGTTTTAAGATCTAAGAAATTTTATATAAACGCGAGTTTGGTTAAGAATTTTTCTCCAACACAAGTGACATTGGCCTAGTGGCAAGTAGTAAGTCCACATAATGCAGATAACATCAATGCATCCGATATCAAGTTCCACTATGTACACGCTGCATTATACAGAACTTGACTATTGGGTTAGCCAGTTGTGACCCAATCGATATTAATGTATGATTAAAAAAAAAAAGTTTTTTTTTCCTAGAAAAAATTATCATTTAATAATTAGTTGAACATATAATTCACCAATCACATAGAAACTTGTATAAGTTGATAAAAATCAGACGAAAATACAACAACAATTCTATAAAGATTTAACGAAACTTTGATGATTCAATAAAATCCGTCAAAATATGACGATTAAAAGAAATTTTGATGAACTTAATTAGTTTGAGTCGTGTTTAGGTATATACATACATATATATGTATATAAATAATCGAACATGTAATACCATAAATGATTATAAGTAAATGGATTGGCTGCTTAAATCACCTTATAGTTGAATAAAGTTGAGACCCCCTGTACTTTTTCTCTCTTTGTTTTACAACATGACTTATTATTTCTTATCAAATTGTTACACACACTTGAATCGATCGCTAACTGGATCATTAGCGTTTTTAAAATTGCATATATCGAGTTACTAATTTCTATTTTTAACTATGAGATAAACTTTATTTCGGTTGACTGCTTAAACCAACATGTAGTATAGCGAATAAAGCTGAGATCCCATGTATTTTTTTGCTCTTTGTTTTACAACACAACCTATGATTCTATATCAAATTGCTATATAAACTTTATTTTGTGTCATTGTATATCATCAAATGAAATTGGATCGATCGCTAATTGAATCATTATCATTTTTAAGTCGTGTTTAACAATAAATTAATAATTATAAAACCATGATAAATCCAATTAACCAAGAGGAAAGCCGTTAAACCAAGATTTTGCTCTAAACATAATACAAAAATCATGATTTATTATTGAAACATACACAAAATGAATATCATATTTTTTTATCTATCCCACAATGTATAATTATGTAGAAAAATTGCAATTCTAGAATTACAAATAAGGAAATAGAAAAATATGAACTAAAAATGTGAAATAACATACAAAATTTTAAATAAAAATAATAACTTTATATAGATAATTTGATGAAAAACGGCAAATATAAATTATCTATAAACAATTATTAAACCAACTTACATGTTCATCAGCTACTAGGAAATGGATGGTTTTGCGATTTCCTCATCCACACGTGATCATGAATGCAATATCTTGGAAAAAAAACAAATTAGAACACATTAAAATTTTTGAAAATATAAATAACAAAAAACATAAATACTCATAAATACATCAATCACCTAACATTTATCTTCCAACTCTTTTTTGTAGAATTTAGCCCAAAATTATAATTCTTAAACAAAAGAAGGCATGTTAAAAACGTAGAGAGGCATATTAAAAATGTAAGGAAGAAGATATTGATCCTTAGACATTAGAGAAGAAGAGAGAGTAATGAGTATAAAATGATGGATGTGTAGTGGTATATATATATAGAGTAAGTTTTAAGCATTTCATAATATAAAATATTCTTTTTGTTTACAACATTTCAAAGAAATTGTAACAATGATCGAGTTTGTTAATTATATACAAATTTTTTTGTCTATATTGTATAATCTAAAATTAATCTAGAGAATGTATTCCTTAACATATAATTCAAACATTTAGTATATGCCATAGAAATATTTTATAAAAACATATATATTGGAATATATAAAATGTATATGTTGAAATATTAGAACATATAAAAAATTATATATTGGAATATATTTTACGTATTGAATATGATCATTACAACATAGATGAATCATCTAAGTGTTTGGATTGAGAATGTTGATGTTTAGTCATTAACATATAATTTGCATTTCATAGAAATTTGTATCTTTGTTTGTGAGATAATTTGATCTGAAATAATGTTTTACAAACATATGTTGATGAACTTTTAGGAATATGTTAGGGGTGGGCATAATTCCCGTCCCGTTCCGACCCGTCCCGTCCCATCCCGTTCCCGTTCCCGAATTCCCGTCCCACATATATCCCGTATTCCCATATGGGATAAGTTTTCAATTCTCGATCGGGAATGGGACGGGACGGGACGGGAACGGGAATTCCCGAAATTCCCGAAATCCCGTTTAAGATAAATATAAATATGTAGTTTATATATATTCTATGCATAAGTTATGTAAAATAAAATCATATATTATCTATATAATAATATATAAATATATTATAAT
>OVAF01003923.1:0-11087 GCA_900406245.1 Odontarrhena argentea
ACAAAAATTAAAATATTAATAATTTATTATTAACATTAATTTGCGGAATTACATAATATAATTTTAACATAAATCATTATTCCGCGGTAAAAACATACCATTGAAAAGATGTTTCGTTTTGATATTCTTAGTGTGACATTAGACAAAAATGTTGTAAGCTTGGATGATTCGATTATTGATAGAATAGTAAGCATTCTAAACTTTCAAAAAGTACCAATTAAACTGTTAATTAATTGAATCTCAAACTAGAAGAGTATGTAATATATGTGTTATTTAGACACCTAGAAAAGTAAAATATTAATAACTAATTATTAAGAATAATTGGCAGAATAATAGCGTTTTTAACATATATAATTTCGCGATAAGAACACACCATTGAGAAGGTGTTCCGATCGAGCTATTTAGTGTGACAATATATCAAAGTATTGTAAGTTTGGATAATTTGAGGATTGATAGAATAGTAAAGCATTCTAAAAATTTCAAAAAGTTTACCAATTAAAATGTTAAAAAAGAAGAGTTCCCTATCATAAAATTCCAATTTAGTTTGATGAAAAAGACAAAAACACGAACTAGTGATAACTCTTAACACTTTTCTATAATTATGGACTTTTGTTCTTGTAGTTTTTGGGTTAACTAAAAAAAAACAATGAATAGTAGTTGTCATGCAAAAGTTTTTAACCACAGAGAAAATAAGAGACTGACCAGAGACACACTTTAACGTCTGAAAGAAGAAGAAGTCACTTGCAACAAGCTACACTACACAGCTTTTTCTTCGTTCCCCATACTTTTTACGAGACAACACTCTTTCATTATTTTATTTTTTTTTGTTTCTACGAGACAACACTCTTTCATTATTTTTATTTTTTTTGTTTCTTTCTGTTTGTTTGTTTATATTCACTGAAACTAATTATTAATTGTACAATCAACATTTAATTCGAGTACAGTAAAAAAAAAATTATTTGAACTGTCCATTTTGTCATTTATTTTTTATTGTAACACTTACATTCTGACATTGAGATAAATAGTAGGGTACATCCACTATCTATTTTTTTTTTTTTTGTCATCTAAAGCTTTTATTCAACCAAGGATTACACTGAGAATATTACAAAGCCGACGGTCGAAGTTACTGACCTCGGAGACTTAGCCCAAAAGAGGGAAGCTTGGTACGAGATTACAGTTTGGAATACAGAGAAAAAAACCAAAGATTGCAGTTTCCAAATGAACCAAAGACAACCCAAAACCAAAGTGAAAGAGCAAATCAAGACTAAACTTGTGCAATAAGCAGGCACGACGACCAAAGCCACTCAGAACCTTGAAATTGGCAGGAACATAAACCTCCTATTGTGAATAAGATCTACCTCAAATAATCAGGAGCGAAGCTTCAAATGCCGACGAAAAATCAGCAACGGCGAAAGGTGCAAACTGACCTTAGAGACGCCTATAAAGATGCCAAAGGAAGACCTCGAACGGGTCCATAGAGTAGAGACAAGGAGCGAAATAACTTACCAAGTAGCACCAAATCTTCAGAACGAGGAAGGAACCAGAACGATCTCGGTAAGAAGCCAAAGGACCGCAAACGCCATGAAGACAAGCAAGCAAAGGAGCAAAACCCAAGCCAAGACTTAATCAAACACTTTGCAAAAGGAGGAAAAAGGATCAAAAAGAAACCAAGAACAGAACCAAAAGAAGCAGATCAGGAGAAGAATTTTAAGAACGAGAGAGGAGAAACAAGCAGAGATAGCCACCCCCGTCAATCTAAAAGATCCGGATCTCTTTGATTGCGAAATTTCATCCCCTTTCAATATGAAAAACCCTAAAATCCCCAAATCTAGAACTTCAAAAGGGGATCTGAAAACAACCTTGGCCACAACTAGAACAACCGAAAATAAAGCAGAGAAAGGAACGAAAACCCAAACCTCCTCTCACAGCACCGGTGGCAAGGCACCGAGCCGGAGAGGAGAGAACACGGCAGCTCCTTTCTTCCTCTTTTCTCTCTCGCACTTTTATCGCCTGCTTTTTATACTGCTTAATTTGCAAACATAATTACAAGTGAAAAGGCCGACCAAAAAAAAAAAAAAAAAATTACAAGGGAAAAGATCTTTTTGGGGTTTGCAATATAGCTTGATAATTTATTATGATCCATTTATCTAGTAAATAGTAATTTGAAATAGAGTTAATATCATGTACATTATTGTACTTGTGGGAGAAAACGATGACAATAGAAATCTATTTATTTGGATTATTTTATTGGATATGTCAAGCCAATATTTTCTCATGCTCTTATAAAATGAATTTTCTTTTAAGTAAAGTAATTTAGTTAATATCATTCAAAAAATTAAAAAAAAAAACGGCGACAATAGATTACCATATATTTGGAATTTTGGATACATGACAAACGAATTTTCACTCTAAAAGTTTACCTAGCCAACAACATCTATTATTCATCATCTTTTACAAAATAATAATACTAATGATTTTTTTACTGTTACTAATATAATTAGATTTTAAAAAGAGTCATTTAATTACAGTTACCAATAAGTCTAAGACAAAAAAAAAGTCAAAAGGTTTATTTGTCAAAAAATTCAAAAGATTTAAGGCATGTGATAAATAGTAAGGTTCATCAAACCCCACTATAATAATGATTTTGATTCGCTTTATTAAAGTGTGATTAATAAAATAAATAAAAATGATTTGATTTAAAATATCTAGCTTCTTGTTCAAAAATAAAAATAAAGAAACAAACAAATTCGTAAAATCAACTATTTCTATCATCCGCAGTGATAATCACTACAACGATCTTAACAAAATAGTAATTCACAATTATTGGGGATTGTATAAACCGTTGATTTTTCGATTTTTTTATTTTATTTCTTTATTTTCATTTTTGTTAAGTTTATTGTAATGATTGTGAATCGTTTTTTTTTTTATTCTCCACTCTAAATTAATATCTATTATTTTTACGCATGATTACATTATTATCAAGGCTTCACTTATATTTGATTCTACTTAATTCAAAAGTTTGTCAACTTAATAAATCCTACATATATAAAAAAAAAAAAATAGAAGGTCCTTTTGTTTTTTTCTCTAATGATACATATTTTTATAAATGAAGTTTAGTTCATATAAAGTCAATGATATAATTTAAATACTTGGCAAACAAAATGATATAATTTAATTTATATTTAAACAATGTTTCAAAATATGTTGATGATGAGATAGCCATCCATCTAACTAATAGTAACTATTCTGTACATTATTTGTACTCGTGGGAGAATATGATGACAATGAAAATACATCTATTTGGAGATAGAAAAGCCAAGTTTTAGTCCAAAAATAAATAAATAAAGTCTTTTTTTATATAAAAAAAATTATGATTACATGAAGAGAAGGACCGCATCTTGCTCATTCCGAAATTGCTCATGGCAAACAAAGCAGAAGCAAAAAAAGTAAATGTAAGCCCTCGATTCTATTCTACACTACAACAACGTTACAAACCAAAAAGAGATTCAATTGTTCATCCAAACAAGCTCAACATTCGATTTCGTACTACAGTTGAAGATCTAGATGTCATGACAAATCTCCTAGATCTCTTTGGTCACAACTATAGATCTCAACTTGGAGGTATATGTAACCAACACCAACATGTTCTATGCTGGATTTATGCTAGCTCTGATTTACTGAGTTGGAAAATAGCTAGTGAGGAAGGGATGAATTTCCAGTTTGGTTCGGTGGAGAGGTGTTTATTTTGGTGTAATCCAGCAAAACATGAGCTAACTCAGATCTTCGACGATCGTCGTGGTAATTACCATCAATTCTTTGGTGGTCAACTTCTGTTCCTAGTCACCATATCAATTTGTTCATGAGGATAGTTAGATTACCCAAAAGCAAAAAAATATGCCTCTCAAAGTAATCCTAATAGCTTTGAACGGTGTTGAAATCTTAGTCGGGGATAGGAACCGAGTGAACATGATGATTCATGTAACTAAAGCAACAGCTGGTGCACAAATTCTCCTTCTCTCCAACCGCGCAAATGTTGAAGTCAGTGTTTGGGCTCATAACAACCGTGAAATTACACTTACCCTTTGAGGTATGTTTAAGATTGATGTTCTAGGTTTGTGGTTATAACTAAATTTGTCTTTGACCAAAAAAATGATATTGAAATTCTGATGTGTGAGACATTGCCAGATTGTCATTTCGTAAAAGATTTAAGTGTTGTTAACATGTTTTCATTGATAATTACAAACGACAGTCAAGAGATTGAAGACATGTTATCTGAGTAACAAAGAAGCATTCAAGTCCTTCGTTGTTGGTGGAAACTACAATTACCCAATCAAGACTTTAGTTTGAGGCTGATAAAAATAAGTCAGGCCCATCAAAGGCCCATTAAATACAACGATGCGTTTTGAATGATCTAACTTCTTATTCAAGAAGTGAATCTTCCTAAAGCTGAAAAACAAAAACTCTTAAAAATCAACACTTTCCTCTCGATCCGCTTGTATAATTCTTCGATCTCTCTTAGTTTCTTAGTAATCGTCTATTCTTCTTCTTCCTTCGTACTCCCAGATTTTGTGTTCATCCGGATCCATTATTCATCTAGGGTTTTTGATTCTGTTGTGCAGACACTAAGGTTTTACAGATCGGAAATCTCAGACTGAGAAGATGTTTCTCACTAGGTATATATGTTCTTCTGATTCTGGGTTTGCTTAAAGTTTCGTCCTTTTTGGTTCATTCGCGGTGGGTTTTTGCTTATCGCGATTTTGTTTGTTCTTAGGACTGAGTATGATAGAGGAGTCAACACATTCTCTCCTGAAGGCAGGCTATTTCAAGTTGAATACGCCATTGAAGCTATCAAGGTAACTTTTCAATTGGCTTATTTGCAAAAAATTGGCTCACATGCCTTGTTTACTAACTTGTAGTTCTTAGTGCGATATATTCAGATAGGACCTAGACCAGAATTGTCTCTATGTATGTATCGATATCTTGTGGAGTAGTTGCCATTGGAGCTATAAAAGCACTTTTTTCTGGAAATTTTGATAGTAGTATCGAGTGAAGTTGAATAAAGGAGTTTCTCTGTGGTTTAGGGGCTTTGTTTGTTTGTTTGCTTAGCCCATTGTACAGATTTCGATCACATTTATTTGCTTAATCAGAGTAGGATCATAGGACTTAGATCTGAATTTTCCCATGTCCTTGCTGTATATTTTAAGCTGTTTAGGTAAATGTATCATGTATGTTAGTTTCCACGGAAAATTAGATAACAGCATTGTAAAAAGCTGAAGAACGTGTTTTTTTCCGCGGAAAATTATTTTAGTGTGGTGTATTCAAATAGGACTTAGATTTGGATTTTCCCTGTATGGATTATTATATGTTGAGGAAGTGTTGCAATTGAAGCCATGAAGAAAGATAGAGAAACGCTGATGAAAGGGTTTTTATTCGATTTCATAGTTTATTGCAGGAAATTGGGTGACATGTCCTTTGTGTATTCGCTTAAGTTGGTAGTTCCACTGTGTATGGATTTATATATTTTTGAGGCAGTGATGATTGTGGAAATTGTTGCAGCTTGGTTCAACTGCAATTGGAGTAAAGACAAAAGAGGGAGTTGTGCTTGCTGTCGAGAAGCGTATTACTTCGCCTTTGCTGGTTAGTTGCTTTCTCTGAGTTCTCTATTTCTGCAATGCCTTTAGAGTATGAAGATATGATGAATTAGAAGCACTTTATGTTAGTTATGGTGATATCTGCTTTTTAGTCTATTGCTAATTTACCTTTTTTTTTTTCCTTTCAGGAGCCGAGCAGTGTGGAGAAGATTATGGAAATTGATGACCATATTGGGTGTGCCATGAGCGGTTTGATTGCTGATGCACGTACGCTTGTTGAGCATGCAAGAGTTGAGACTCAAGTGAGATTTCTGTTCCTCTGCTTTTTTCTTCTTTTAATGTTAAAGGATATTTTATGTTATTAACTGCTTGTTTGCTGTTGTACAGAACCATCGATTCTCATATGGTGAACCAATGACTGTAGAGTCGACAACACAAGCGCTGTGTGATCTGGCTTTGCGGTTTGGTGAAGGAGATGAAGAGTCAATGGTAATAATCAAAATTGGAATCTTTAGTTTCTTCCACATCTCTCTGCTTAGGCTTTGTGACATTGATACAATAAAAAAAAAATCCTTATCTAGTTGTTACTTTGGCATGAGTTCTGATTCTCTTTTTTCATCAATGTTTCTACAGTCTCGACCATTTGGAGTATCACTTCTCATTGCTGGCCATGATGAAAACGGACCAAGCTTGTGAGTTTGTACATCTTTCTTCTACTAGTATGATTTACGTGCGAGGAAGTTGGATGATCTCATTTCAAATGACTGTCTTGTTTCAGGTACTACACAGATCCATCAGGAACATTTTGGCAGTGCAATGCAAAGGCCATTGGTTCAGGGTCAGAAGGAGCTGACAGTTCTCTTCAAGAGCAATTCAACAAAGTAACCTTGACCTTTTTCCAATTATTCCCCGATCCTCACTTGACTACGTCACATATTTTGCCATTTTAACTTATGTTTCATTGACTCATTGCAGGATTTATCTCTGGCAGAAGCTGAGACAATCGCTGTATCCATCCTCAAGCAAGTTATGGAAGAAAAGGTACAAACTCTGCGCTCCAAAAACTTATGATTCACAGAAGTTTGGCATCATCTAATTGTTCTGGTTTATGTAGGTGACTCCAAACAATGTGGACATTGCCAAGGTTGCACCAGCTTATCATCTCTACACTCCACAAGAAGTCGAAGCAGTCATCAGTCGTCTATGAAGAAAATTTCTCAATTCGGGTAAACTTATCTATCCGACTTGTGTCGTCTACTTCGGATTTTGAAACCAAGAGACTTCTTTCACTTTGAATGTTTCATGTGACATTTTAGTCTGTTGTGTAAGAGAATCTTTTGTCTCCTATGTTCAATCAAACAACCTCTTGGACCTGTGATTCAGATATATCAATTTTCTTTTTTTTTTTTTTTAGTTTAGAGCTTGATTATATATATCTTGAACATAACTCATATTAGAAATACACAAAATGCAACTAAGGTTGGACAAAATATTAGGCCATATTACAGTAATAAAATATAAAAGTAGACGTATAAAAAATTATAATGTCACTAAATTTAAAATAGCTGATGGGTCACTCCTGTCGCCGGTATCCAATCACCGCCCTGTAGAAGCGTGGCCACCGTAAACTTGGCGGCCTCGTCTGATGACATAACTGATCTATACCCAGCCCATTTAACTCTCTGAGCCACATTCGACCCGGGACCAGTATTCTTATACTCTCCGTACACTATAGTTCCTGGAGGATCAACGCCGGAAACCCAAGCCATCCACCCAACAGGTCGAACCACAGCTCCAATCTCGGTCTCCATAATAACCGTTGTCTAAAACTCCTTCCACGGCCGGCCAAGATATGTTGGAGCTGTTACAACGCCATTGGTGGAGATAGTGCACCGTTGGATTGACATACCGGAGTTTTGGTTGGGATCTTTTTTCCCCTGAGCTGTTATAGTATTGAATTGGCGTTCGAGAGGTTGGCGTGGCATGATCTTGCAGCCTTGGAAAACTACAGCAGCGCTTCCGAAGATGAAATCGATAGTTCCAGTGACATCGCAGTCTCGGTAGAACTGGCGGTTGGAATGAGGGTAGAGAGTGTCTTGGAAACCGTCGAAAGCGCATCGGTAATAGACTGAGAAATCGGAGCCTGATCGAAATGCAACCGCCTGATGTTTAGCTGCTCCGGCTGTGTTTATGATAGTGATGTCCTTCATTACAAATCCTTTACCTTGTATAGCTGCATCAGAAGTAAAAGAACATTTCAAAATGACTCCACTAATACCAGTAACTTGTAAGAAGAGACCACATGGAAGCTTACCATTACAAATATAAGTGTGATCCAAATAATTGAATCTGAATCCAAATTGAATCTAAACCAAGCCCAAAAAAACAAGGATTTAAAGCTGAAACTTCTGACTCAAATTCGGATTTGAATCCAAATGAAAGCCGAATCAAACTATCGGTAATAAATTATGTTTTCATAAAGTGAAAAATTTGAATCAAAACCGACTCAAAATCAAGAATGAAATTGGAATTAAGGATATATTTGACTACAATATCAATCTCAATCCAAACGAAAGCGAAACCAAATTATCATAATGTTTTACTCTAGATACTAATTTCACAAACCGAATCATAAACTTGAAAATCCGAACCAAAACACATAATGAACACCGACAAATCTCAATCGGTTAAAACCAATTTCTCCTATTTTAATTATATTAAACTGTACCAAATCCTGAATCCAGGCGGTGACATAGTAACACTAGCATACTAGCACCAATTTCTCCTATCTCCAAACCAAGAAAAGAAAATGAACAATAAGCAGAATCAAGAAAAAGGAAGAAGATGAAAGACTTACCAAACGTGGCCGTTTCATAAGTCGGAGTCCCATCGATAAAATTCTTCCCACCGGAGATAATAGTCTTACCTTTACCATCACCATAAATCATAACATTCCATTTACTCTTATCCATCACAACATTCTCCACATAAGTCCCTGCCTTCACATATATCACAAACATCTTCAAACTCTTCTTCGGAACTCTCAAAACCGCTTCATTCACCGTCTTCACATCTCCGGTACCATCAGCCGCCACTGTCACATCGATCTTCAAACCTACAGTCTGTAACAATCTCCTCTTCGCCCAAATCGAAAAATCCTCACTTTCTTGACTCAAGAGTCTTCTTCTTCCGTGAATCGGTATACCATAGTTACTTAATGCCACAAGAATCTTCGAAACGATTGCAAGACTGTTACTAGTAAACTCCGTGGATCGATTCATAGCGGATTTCAGATTCCGAGCGATGGTTGAGTTAGCATACTCTGTTCTGTTCTGAGCTAACTCATCTAAAGTGTCGAAACACGTTTCTTGATCTGTTACTGTCGCGCTTAGCCAAGTCTTGAGATCGTTTAGACTCTTCTTGTTCTCATCTTCATCAATGGTGGTGACTGTATCGTTGAGACGATCTAATGCATCCTCGATGAGATCTCCACAGACCCTTAAAGCAGATTTGATTCTAACATCCTCTGTTTCTTTAGATAGCTTCTCTGGTAAATCTGATATCGAATCGAGCTCATTGATGATTACTTTCAACGAGAGCTTAAAGAGAATCTCTGGATCTGTTGTGTTGGATTCAGGTAGCTTTGAGATACTGTGAAGACAAGAGTCAGGGTAACGAGTTACGCTACAAATGGTTTTGAGTGAGGTTGATGGTGTAAGCCCTTGAGGTTGGCTCGGTGTTGAGTTGCCTTTGTTCTTGTGAACTACGGTGGCGACCACGGCGGCGATTATCACGGCGAGGAGGATCACGACGGAGACGGCGAGGAGGATTATACGTTTTCTTGTCTTTTTCTTCAATGCTAAATCTTGAGCTTCGTCTACTTTGCCATATCCTTTGAAAGAGTTTACAGAATCCATTAAGAGCAAGGTGTTCTTTTTTGGGTTTGTGTGGTTTTTGTGGGGGTTTGTTTATGTTTTGTTGTTATGTCAGAAAGTGCATGTGTTGCTGTCTTTTTTATTAAGTGTGGATGCAAAATGTGAATCTATGAACGTGAGTAGCTAATTTACATGGTGGTTTTCTTGGTGTGTAAGTGTGTGAGTTATTTATTTGCATGTGGAGATTCATGATTAAGTTGTAAAATTTTTAATTAGTCAGCTTGATTATATATTATAACCTCCATTATGTAAATTTTTGTTTGTCTGTCTAATTTAAGTGCATCAATATTCAATTCTATGCCATAAGCAAAGTTAATATCAAGATACATCAAGTAGCTCCCACTATTAATATGCTATAAAATGAGAAATTTGGTTTTCTAAATTCAAAACTATTATTTAAAAAGGTAATTTTCAAAAGAATATGTATGATATCCTGAATTCGGATGATTTTAAAGAAATTAAACCTTGATGAGAAGAAAAAATATATATGAGTCTACATTTAAAAGAAATCTAAATTTCTGGAACCCACCTTAACCATATAAAAAGACATGCTATTTGAGTGGCTGATTACATGGTGTTTTGTTGGTGTGTGATTGTATGAGTGACCTATTTGCATGTGGAGATTCATGATTAAGTTGTAATTATGTTATTAGTCAACTTAATTACAAGTTATATGTAACTTTTTTTGTTCTTTTTGTCTTTCAAATCAAGTGCAATAATCATGTAACCATTCTTGAGTAAAGTTAATCTCTAAATGATATATGGCTTAAACATAAAAAGCTTCTTAAGGGGTACATAAAACACAATTATAATTCAAAGTAAGGAAACACTCTTTATATCGTAGTAGGTCCATTTAGAATGATTGTTGGTTAGATTTTTCAAGGATACGCAATGGAAAGAAAACAAAGTTCACATGAATCAAAATTGTATACCGACCAAAAAAGAAAATTCAAGAAAATAGGAACATTATCTTGTAACCATGTGCTTGTCTTAGCAAGTGGCGTTTCCATCTAATTCTCTTGAGGGCCTTAAATTCGACAAGTGACAGCACCCAACATTGGGCTTCACAGGCACATGATTTCGGGTTATGGTATTTGACCATGTACCTACACCAATCTTAGTTTTGCATTGACTTAGTTATATTTAGGGATTATTATGAGCTATGATTATCAGTTTAATAATAAGTGTAAAAATGGTTGATACCACTTCTTATCTCTTTTATATACCACCTTTTTATTTTAATAATTTCGGCAGTAATCCATTTCAGCTGACATCTAATTTAAATATTAACTCAACTAGTTAATTACTTTCTTATGGTTGTTACTTGAAATCTATTGTATTCTCCTCTCTAACGCTCTCTTTTTTAACTTGTCAATTTGGAAGTCCAACTTAATTACTTATAGGACTAAGATTTGGTTCCAGCATAGACCATCTCGCGACTCCATTACATTTTACAATTCCATAATCTCATTTATCAATATTTACATGTCATCTAAAAATAAAAAGTATAGTAACAAAAAGCTAGTTTTCGATATGGATATTAAAAATGATTACTTTCAAA
>OVAF01003924.1:0-11082 GCA_900406245.1 Odontarrhena argentea
GAGGGGAGTAGCTTAGACAGATTTTGGTCAATGGAGAGCTTTCGAGCCATTGATCCGATTCTGAGGTACCCATCTCTCTATTTTTTTTGTTTCATTCTAAAAGGAGATTAATTATCCGATTTATATAAGATGAATTATATGGAATTATAACATGAATTATATAGGTAAGTTATAAAACTGTTTAAGTATGCTTAAGTTGATGAAAGATGCTAATTACCCGTTTTTCTCTTTTAATTAAAGAATTTTCTATATGTGAACATCAAGTTTAAAAAACTTTACCTGAAAAATTGGTTTTTCTTCTTTTTATGTATATGACAAAGTTTTAAAGAAATATTCTGAATTATAGTTTCTGTTTAAAAGAGACCACACACATCATATAACAAGCTGAGGAGAAAAAAAAACAGTATTCAAAATGTTGATTGAATTCTCAAAATTTGTTTGTTAGCTATATTCTCTAGTTAAAATAGTAAAATAGTAAAAAGTGTACAGCAATAAAACAAAACGTCATTGTATGTAATTATCTTACCGTACAAAGTTTTTATTGTTTTTTAGTGGTTAGTCATTTGCTTGTCTTTAGTCATTGGGCATGTAAACCACCCCGCCCACATAATTAATTAAACTAGTCAAATCAATTATAATAATCTAATTAATAACATGATTAGCTATAAATGGTAACGTTGTTAATCAATATATCTTAATATCAGGTTCTTCACCTAAAGGAACAACTCTATGAAGCTGAAAGAGAGATCCAACGGTTGGCACAAAGAGTCGAAGGAGCTTCAACCAACAGTCCGATCTCATCCTCTATTTCGGTCGAGGCGAATTACACGACACCGTTTTTCGGAGATTACCAAGTTGGAGACGAATGTGATGGATACGAGAACTTGTTCTACTCGCCAGATTACATCAATGAACTAGAATGGATGAGTCAGTTTACGTAAAAAAAATAATAAAAAGAATCACTAGTTAAGTTTAGGGGGTTGTGAAAACTATATTATTTATATGTTTGGTCTATCTCTCTATATTATGAAGTAGAATGTGGATAAAATAAGTGTGGGTCTAATTCGGTATTGTAACATTGTTGACATGCTTCTCTAAAGGGTGGGTGGCTTAGTTAATTAGTTAAGTGGTCTTTATTTTATTTGTCTTAGAGGTCAAGTTTGAACAAAAATGTATTAATTTGTTAATTATAAGTTGATTGTGTGACAATGTGACATGTCTTACCAATTATATATTTTAATGCAGATGACTATTCATCATTCTTGGTTCTCTCGGCATTGAAACTATGTTAGTATGGTATCAAATTATATACATTAAAATATTAGATGATACATGAAAGAAATATTATATTGTCTTGTAACCTAATGGATTGTGCTAATGTGATACGTCTGGTTCGAATCCAGCTTCGTGAATATTATTGTTGTAAACAAGAAAAATAAAAATAATTATGTTAAATAAGAAATAGAAAAAAAGGAAGATATTTAATTTATAATAATTTAAAGAATGGATATTAATATCTATACAAAATTAAATGGATTAACGACAAATTATGGAGTATATATTAACGATAAATTTTTTTTTTTTTTTTTGGAAAATACCAAGAGGTTCCGGTCCGAAGTCCGTACATCCCCTCAGGCCGGCGACCAGAAAATGTTATATGATCCTCTCTCAAGTGTCCACTCGAACTAGCGTGGACCTCTAAGTTTTGTGTAGAGATCAACGATAAAAAATTAGCCCACGAGTAAAGTTGTCTTTCACTTTCTCTGTCGCGTTTTTCAAATTATCAGGACGATTTTTGTTTTCTATTTCTTAGAAAATTTTATGTTGACGTATCATGCGCAACAAGGTGATACGTAGAAGAAATACTACGTTTATAATTATTGAATTATAGAATACGGACTAGTGGAATAGAAACTAAATCATGTCTTATATATGGTCAGATTGGTACGTACGTGTTTCTATATGGACTATGGACATATATATATATGTTTATAATATAAAGTAAGTAATGAGATTAATGGGCTACATATAAAGAATTGGTCTTCTTTAGTAAATGTTTTTTCTCATCATCTAACACATGGCTAAAGGTATCACACATGACATACAAATTGCAAACAAAACGACGATAAAACTTTAAATGTCCAAGGATAAGCTTTTGCCAAAGATTCAAAAAGAAATTTGGATAAAACTTAGCTCAATTAGGTAACAAAAGAAATGTGAGTTCACCTCATATGACATAAGAATAGTCCAATATTCATTCTAGAAAATATCTAGCTGTAAATATCTTACTATTTTTTTTTTTATAATAAGTAAATATCTTACTATTACCATTTACTTATTTGCTGAATCACAAAGATTCAGATAATTAGTTATGATGTCTGTCATGTTTAAAAATTTAATATTTTTGAAAAGATTATTACTACTTGAGTTGTTATGAGAAAAAAACATGCATGCTAGTTATATAGTTGCTCCTATCGATCTCTCTTATCTCTTCACCAAATCCAGATTTGAACATGGTTGCTGTCTCTCAAGTGTGTGAGTCAAAAGACCTCATAAAGTCCACAATATGTCAAACCATATGAAGAAACTGACAAATACATGTGAATATTATATATCCAGATCAATACGTTATCAATATGTCCAAAGTGCAATACATTCCTTACAAAAAGCCGATTCGACTTGAGATAAAAAGGAGGAGATCAGTGTAATATTGGGAAAAAGGGATTGAATAAAAGTTTAAAGAAGCAATATATGTGGAGGGCCACTTTTCAAAGTTGAAGTCGGATTCATTATATGTATTGGAGTCTAGAGAACGATATGTGTCAAGATATCATGGATTGATGGGGTTGAAAAGTCGGTCAACTTTTCGTATGTATTTGTTTAGTAAAATCTTAAGCAGTCTAGTTTAGTCACTTCTATGAATAATATGAGAATAGTAGGTTTAAATATCATAGATTTCAAGTCTAATTGCCTATAAGATACAACAAATCAACCACTATATATCTAAAGATCTTTTAATGATCATACACTTAGTTGTCGGTTAATCAATATGTGTCTCACTTTTATCTCATATAAAATGTGGGATGGGACAGGATAGGAGGGGATTGGGAATTCACATACTATGTTTCATATTTTAACTTAAACCAAAAACAAGATTTTTTAATGTTTAAACAAATAATATGTATCTATAATATAACATTATATTTGAAACTAGCTAGGTTGGAACCCACATTAACATTGTTGGTTAATAATTAAAAATAGAGAAAAGTGTATAAATGTAAATGTATTCGATTTCAAAATTGACAATCCATATAAATTTTAGATGTGTAATTAGATTTGAAATTACGACCGGTAAAAATATTTAAAACTCATATAAATAGTATATCTTATTTATTACATTCAAATAAAACAAATCATATATCTTATTTATAAAAATAATCAATGTAAATAAATTAAGTTTGAAATTTGGCAATCCGTATAATAATAATATATGTAATTAGATTTTAAATTAGGGCTCACACAATCCCAATATCCAAATATCTTTCAATATCATATATTATAACTACGTAAATTTACAATATTTAATATTCTCCTATCAATTTGTCTTCGTTGTAAAATCTAAGAATTTAGAAATATGATTATTTTTTTCTTGTGAGTGGCATTGTTTTGTCTTTTTCCATAACTCTTATTTATGATAAAACTTTCTTATTTTTTCTTTTGTAACTTTGGTAAATATTGACATTTTTCACAATCTAAAATCACAAAGACACATTGCGCGACCAAGTAAATTATAATTATGGTACGTATTGAGGTCACATCGAGCGTATTAAACTATATATAGTAAGATAATATCATATCTTATTCATTTTTTTTTTTTGATAAGTATATCTTATTCATTACATCTTATAAATAAAAATGGATGCGTTTAACGTGGGTTTGGCACGTGACATAATTATAACTCACAAGATTGTGTCATGTCAATTTTTTTTTTAAAACAAGATTTTTTACATGTGTAATTTGCAATTTTCAACTTTTTAAGAACAATGAAAAATTACTAAAAGACAAAACAGAAAAGGTAATTTAAAATTAGTATAAACAAAAAAAAAAAATTCCATGAGGTTTCAAAGTTTGTAACATTATGCTTTTCTCAAATAGAAAAAGAAAGTTTTGCACTCTTTATTAAAATGGGAGAAAGGAATTTTACTGTTCTAAGAAAAAATACATTTTTTCATTTCATTATGAGCGATAAATTATTTCTAAGAAAAAACACAAAAGTCAATTACCAACATTTTATCTTTTTAGCATGGATGTACTTAGTATATAACAAGACATAAAGACAAAAGACTAAGGTACTAAGGTATTCTCGGAATCTTTTTGGTGATATTTGTTCACAGATTTCTTTGGTTCTGTTATGTAAGCTTAGCCAAATTTATTCCTCGATTCCAGCAAGGTACCCATTTCATATTCTCTTGTTTTTTACCCTTAGATTGGAGCCTAGTTCGTGTATTATTTACATCTTTTGGATCTATTCCCACCACCACAACCCTAAACTTATAAATTAACATATTTAAGCAAAAAATCTTGCTATGGGTGTAAATTAACATGTAGTTTTATGTTGGCAAATTGTACAAGCTTGAAATGAAAATAATACTCAGACACCATTTTTCTCCACTGAATTCACTGAGCCAAACATACTACACCATATATATCAATCGTAAACTTGAAAATATGAATTTTAAAGCCATCAATTGGGATTTTTACAAACTACACACTAGTAGATCTAACTATATTCATGAATATATGGAAACTGATTGACCTGACGAAGTCATGAGCATCCTCTTGTCTCTCATACCAATTTATTCACCAATATAAATTACCAAGTACATATTCTTCTCTCTTGTGCTTTTTGGATCTCTAGAAGAAGAAGTGGCGATGGATATTCCTAATCAGGTGTTTTTTTTGTTTTTATATATGTTGAAAAGATAAGGTTTGGTCAAATAAGGTTTTTGTTTTCATGATACAATAGATAATCAAGGTTGGTCAAGAAAAAAAGATTTGTTTCTATCTTTTAAAAGATTTGTCTCCTTAACTTAATATCATTTTTTTTACCTCTTCTCTCATTCACACATGACTAAAAGTTAAATTATTTTAGTTGGGGTTTCATTAGTTTTGGCACAACTATTTAATGACTTTAAAAAAAAAAAAGTTTTAGCTTTAGCAAATTCCAAGCTTGACCAAAAATATGGCACATATAATAATCATGGTTTTAGCAATGAGAATGACAATACGTTGATATGTAACTGTCTACAATTATCACAGTTACGCAAAACGAAGATGTAATGTTTTTCTAACATTAATGTTTACGTGAAAAAATGTAATTGCATGAAAGATTCAGAAAAAAAAAAAAAAAAAAAAAACAAGGAAAGAGAGATCATGGATTTTTAGATGAAGCTTATTTTGTCATACCAAAAAAAAAACTTACGAAGCACTTGGTCCTACTAACTGTTTTAGGTATATTTTTGTTTACTAAATGCAGAAATTTAATTTATTTCTAAAAAAAAAAAATATTTCAATAAGTCCAAAATAACAGTGAAATATATTACCCTATTATCTACGAAAACAAGAGACTTTAAAAGAAGTGGATAAGATGTCAAACATTTGATATCACAATAGACCGGAAATAAGAAATATATAAAGTTCTAGTTTTTGATAGTCTGTTGGAATCAGATTCAAATATGAAAATATACAGTTTTGTTAAAATGGAAAAAGTACTAGATAGAAGAAATACATGAAAAGTTTGGATATCTAAATTGATTTATCTATAGGCTACATTTCAGTTTCGGACCATACTAATATATAAGAAATTCATAAAAGACATGACTTACTTAGTTGTTTAATCATTCTCAGTCTTTTCAGCAAGCATGACTGTAATATTAGTCCATTTTCTGAGAATTATTTTTTGATAATCCTTCTACTTAAATTTGGGTTTGTAATTATGCCGAAATTTATAGCTCTTTATATAATGGAATTAGATAAAAAAAAAAATATTGTAAATGCATGAACCAAAATTTTGGAAATAATTTTACTGTATTTATCAATATCAAATTTGTTGTCGGGACCCGTATACCACATGCATTGCGGTGACAAAATTAATTTGATTAATTTTATCTGTAATGACAAAAAGAGTAAATTGACTACAACATATCACATCACAAGTAAATTTATTTGTTTATTTTTTTTAATATAGTCAAATTACTCTTTTTCCATTATAGAAAAAATTAATTAAATTAATTTTGTCACACCAATGCATGTGGTACATGTGTCGAAACAATAAATTAAATATTAACAAAAAAATAAAATTAATCTAAAATTTTATTATCATGCATCTACTCTATTTCTATCTTATTCCATTATATAAATCGCTATAAATTTTGGCATAATTACATACTAATATTTAAGTAGGAAGATTATCAGAAATAATTCTCGTAAAAAGGATTATTATTACTGTAGTACTTGTTGAAAAGACCGAAAATGAAGAAAAAACTAAGTAAGTCATTGTCTATTATAATTTTTTTTTTTTTTTTTTATATGAGTATGGTCTTAAACTGAAAAGTAACCTATAAATACATCAATTTAGATATCCAAACTTTTTCATATACTTCTTCTATCTATTAATTTTTCCATTTTAACAAAAGAGTATTTGAATCTGATTTCAACAGATTATCACGGACTAAAAATTTATTTAATTCTTACTTATAATCTATCGTGATTTCAAATGTTTGACATCTTATGCACTTGTTATAAAGTCTCTTGTTTTTGTAGATAATATGGTGATAGATTTTGGTTGTTTTGGGATACCACAATTAATTTGGACTTATTAAAAGTGTTTTTTTTTTCGGAAAAAATCGAATTTCCGCATTTTGAAACCAAAGATATACCTAAAACTGTTCATAGGACTTGTTCTTCGTAATTTCTATTTCCAAAAGAAAAAAAAAAAACTAGGCCAACAAAGAGAATCAAACAAAGTAACTATGGATACAATGAAAGAGCAAGAAGAGTGTTCAAAATTTGGTTCGTTATACAAATGCAACTAAGAAGACCAAAGTGTGTTCTTCATGATAATTGACTAGTGTGCTTCATTTATGGTTGGTTTGGTACTAACCAAAGAAAAAAATTTACCTAGGTAGAACATGAAAAAAACTTATTATTTCATAAAAATAAATCATTTGTAAGCAGGGTAAGTCTGGAAAACTTTGGGGGATCAAAACTTATATAAGTATTAACTTTTATTTAATTTTTTCTTTTGAAATTTTTTTTTTAAATGTCAAAAAGATTTCTCTTTTACAAAGATCTAGAAAAAAAAAAAATTAGCATTTCATTTTGAATGTACATATCTAAATTCCCATAATCCTTCAATATTATATATATGTCATTATTTTTCAAATAGCGATTCATAAAAATTTGGTGCCCTAAGCGCTTGGTCAATCTATTTGTGCTCATAAAATTTGGTCTTTATTTGGAAAAGCTCGTACATTGAATATTTTCGATTATCTTAAACATTTTAAAATCTAGAAAAATCATGAAATCCCTATATTTACATATGGACGTAGCGCATCATTTATACGATCGAATGACAAGGATGAAACCAATAGAAAAGGGAAGATGAAAAACTGGTAATCTCCTTCTCTAAGGAGCTATATGATTTTGTATAGTTTTTCTTAATATGTGTTGCTTTAAAATGAAATTGGGCACTTTTCTCTAACTAACTCAAAACTTATTTACTTGATTTTTTCTTTCAGAAAATAATACGAGTCAAAACCTTAAGAAAAATTGAGTACTTTCCTTTTTCTGTTCTAGGTTTTATATATATTACCAAGGTTTTGAGCACACTAGTATACATACACATATATATATATATATACACACATATATATGTATGTGTATAATATATGAAAAATTGAAAGACTCGGGGAAGCTAATGTACAATGAAATTGAAAATGTTAATAATTTTTATTTACTAGACTTTTCTAACAAACTGAAATAATAATTGATATTCTAAAATTTGTGTTTCAAAAATAAAAAATTATGGAGGGATGTTAATTAACTCAAGTAATTCACACACTTTTATTTTCGTATCAGATTAATTCTAACCATATCCATTTTTTAAAAAAAACTTTAAGTACAAAAACTTAGAACATTTGTTAATCCATTTTCTCCACCTAAAATCATGTACATCCAAAAACTTTTGACAACAAAAGAAATTCCTATCCAAGATACAAAATACCTAATGGTACTTAGATCATATAAACTAATTTTGTTTAAAGGTTTAATAGTGTCCACCAACTCGATATATCACAATAAAAACTTATCTTTCTACTACTACTATTATCGATCTAGATTAATTGTAAAAGTTATCGTGTTATTCGATGTTTTACTCCTATTAGAAAAACAATAATTTTTTGTTAGATAATTTAATAATATGTGAGAATATTATTATCATTATTATTATTTATGTTTTATTTTAATGTCTGACATGTGTCAAGATTTATGAAACCCTATCTGTAAACATCACAGGTTAAGAATCAACAACAAATTACTTGAAAAAAATAATTATACAGGGGTTACCTGAATAATTAGAGGGATATAGGTGGAAAATAGCGAACAAACCAAAAGAAAGCGAACTCTAAACTCCTTCGTCTCATCAGGCTCTCTTAAAATTACCTCGAAAAAAAAGAAGAAGCAAAGATTAAGCTCTTATACGGATGAACAAAGCTAAATAGTCTCATAAAAAAAATTAGAGAAAATTGTTAAGGAAACAATAATCCATTTAGAAAAAATACAAAGGTTCAATTTTTATCGAATCTAACACATCTAATATCAAGATCACAAAATGGTACATGTGAGTGGAGGTACCATTTTTTCTCCACAGAATTCGTCGAGCCAAACAGACTACATCATGTATATCAATCAGAAACTTGAAATATATGAATTTTAAAACCATCAGTTGGGATATTCATAAACTACACACCAGTAGATCTGACCTCATAAACTATATTGATGAGTATAATAGAAACTGACCTAATGAAGTCATGAGCATCGATCCTCTTGTCTCCCATATCCAATTATTCCAGAAATATAAGTATATTAACCAGATATGAACTCTTCTCTCTTGTGTTTTTTGGATCTCTTTAGAAGGAGAAGTGGTCATGGAAATTCTTAATCTGTTTTTTTTTTTTTTTTTTTNTATATGTTGAAAAGATAAGGTTTGGTCAAAAAATATTTTTGTTTTGATGACACAATAGACATTTAAGGTTGGTCAAGAAAAAAAGATTTGTTTCTATCTTTTTAAAAGATTTTTCTCCTTAACTCACTTTCCTTTTTTTTTTTTACCTCTTCTCTCATTACACATGACTTAAAGTTAAATTAGTTTAGTTGGGATTTCATTGGTTTTGACACAACTAGATATAGATTAAAAAATATATATATATAGTTTTAGCTTCATCAAGTTTCAAACTTGACCAAAAATATGGCACATATAATAAACCTATTTAATAGCTATGAGAATGAGAATACACTGATATGTAACAGTCTACAATTATCACATTTACGCAAAAACAAAGTTGTAATGTATTTCTTATAATAATGTTTACGTGAAAAAATGTAATTGTGTGAAAGATTCAGAAAAGAAAAAGAAAAAGAAAAAAAAAAAACTAGGAGGGAGAGATCATAGATTCGTACATAGCTTCTTTTTTCATAAAAAAGTAAAAACATACGAAGCACTTAGTCCTTCTAACCGTTTAGGTATATTTTTTTTTTTTCAAAAGCGGAAATTTGATTTATATCTTAAAGAAATTTAAAAAAAATTAATAAGTCCAAACAGCTGTGAAATCCCCTAAACCACCAAAATATATCACCCTATTTTCTACAAAAACTTGANCTAGGAGGGAGAGATCATAGATTCGTACATAGCTTCTTTTTTCATAAAAAAGTAAAAACATACGAAGCACTTATATATTTTTTTTTCAAAAGCGGAAATTTGATTTATATCTTAAAGAAATTTAAAAAAAATTAATAAGTCCAAACAGCTGTGAAATCCCCTAAACCACCAAAATATATCACCCTATTTTCTACAAAAACTTGAGACTATATAACAAGTGGATAAGATATCAATATTTGAAAACACGATAGACCGGAAATCAGAAATATATAAAGTTCTAATTCGTGATAGGCTGTTGAAATCATATTCAAATATGAAAACATACACTTTTATTGATATGGAAAAAGGACTAGATAGAGGTTACATATGAAAATGTTTGAATATCTAAATTGATTTATTTATAGGCTACTTTTCGATTTAAAATCATACTCATATCAAAGAAATCCATAAAAGACACTGACTTACTTAAGGGGGCTTATTGGATTAGTGATTTGTAAGGATTTTAATTCTTTTTCAAATCCCCTCTTATTGGAATGATTAGGCCTGAGCATTTCGGGTCGGGTAACCCGATCCGATCCTTACCCAGAGATAATTACCCGAATTTTTTGGGTAAGGGTAGTTGAAATTACCCGTTTGGGTAGTGATTATTTTTCTAACGGGTAAGAGTATGGGTCGGGTAATTACCCGAATTACCCAATTACCCGTTCGGGTATTAAAAATTATGAGAATATACATAATTATATATAAAAATTCTATAAACATATGTTATTGTTATAAATTTTAAAAAATTAGCAAACTTATTTTTAAAATTATTTGTAATTATACAAAGAGTATGCCAAAAAAATAAATTTTACTTTAAATTAATTCATTATACCACAATTATCCGATCGGATCGAGAATTTAACTATTTAAANTCATACTCTCTAATTACCCGTTCGGGTAATGAATTTTATTACCTGAATTACCCTTACCCGACCCGTACCCTTAATTACCCGACCCTTACCCGCAATGCTCAGGCCTAGGAATGATGATTCTCTAAAAAGTTTTAAAATTCTGTCTTTTTGGATCTTACATTTGTTAAAGTCATCTGAAATCCAAGGTTATTGGAATACTGATTTATAAAAACTCTTTAAAATCTCACCTTA
>OVAF01003927.1:0-11070 GCA_900406245.1 Odontarrhena argentea
GGGATGTACTTTCGGGTATTTTTTGGGTATCGGGTATTACCCGATAATACCCGATACCCGAGAGTAAATGAAGCTCATATCCAAACAGGTAATTTCTCTTGATCTATACTAGTTCGATTCGGGTTTTTCGGTTCGGTTCTGGGCGGATATTTCGGTTCCGGGTATTATNAGTTGGCCTTTCCTTTAAAAACTCAACTTGCCAACACTATAAGACAAAACTAGATCAACTACAGAATATTGATTAACAGTCGCCTTTAAAAAGTCAACTTGTCAACTTATTGTTTAAGCTGCTTTCACATTTTTATATGGACTTAAAAAAAAAGTAGCAATAGATAATGAGCAAACATGAGCTCACCTTCAAATGCAATATTCAATGCAGTATCTGCCGGCAACTCTTAAAACTCTTTTCACTATGTACGGGGTATTTCTGCCATTAGGAGAGTTGTAAACGAAGATGCACATTAACTGATTGGAGTTTAAGAAAAGGGTCAACTATAGAAATCAAAATTGCTTTCAGTGTCAATGCTACTTCATGAAGCAAAGATATATATGTATATCGAAAGTTTACTCGACCAATTCATTAACTCAAAAAAAAAAAAAAACAAAAAACATTGTTTCATTAAATCACTCATTCCTCAGGCAAAAGTCCAGCCATTGGAACTTTAGCATCAATCTGGAATTCATCTCCCTCATCCATGGCAGGATCTCTCTTTGCATAATCCACTTTGAAATCATAATCTCCGTCCATCGGATCCTCACCAGCTGCTGCGTTCTTTGCTTTCTTCCTCCTCTTCTTATCCGCTTTCTGCTTTTTTGTATTCAGCATGCTTTCCTCTGCGTATAGCTTTTCGTTCTGCTTGCTCTTCTGTGATTTCTCCTTCGACTTCCCCGTTTCTTCCACCTCGGTCCCACCCATAGACTCATCATCAGGCTCTTCTTCCGTCTGAGTCTTAGATTCATCATCCTGTTGTTTTTGTGATACATAATGGAGATTAAATTAAGTCCAAGATGGAAAGTCACAAGTCTACAAGCAAATGGAATCATGAGATGATTAACTAACCTCCAGCATAGTTTCATCGAAATTGAGAGGACCATTGGAAGGAACTTCAACCGGGTTGAATTCATTAACTGTCTTCAAGCTACCAATGAAAGAGGATTCACCACTGTAAACCTCATCGATGTTGAAATCCTCAGCCAACTCAGTGACAATCCTTGACTCTGCGTGTCCACCTTGGTCTCTCTTTGGCGGCATAGTGTAGTATGGAATTTTACCTGCATAACCATTCATATTTAGAGAAGATGATGAGTTGAACTGATTAAGAAAATTCAGAGTTTATATGGAACTATAAGTCGATAAGCACATACCTTCATTCCAGTCACGCAAGACAATTCTTGCAGCAGCTTCAATATCCACAAGACCACCCTTTTTAAGCTTACCCCTTACGGTGGCGACTTTATAAAGAAAATCATCAACTGCTTCGAAGCTTGGGATTTTGTACAGAGTCACCAGCATTTGTGCGGGACAAAGCTTAAGAATTTCCTTCACTAAATTTTCCACAAAGAAGAAGATTTCCAGGTTAGGTCACTCAGATTTGTAAACCCTTAACAAAAAGAAGCACAAAACAATGTGTGATTCTATCTTAAACTTGTTTCCAATTACCTGGACTAACTGGATCATCCAACTTCTCGATTCTCTTACAATTCCGGAGAGCGATAGAAGCATCATTTGCTGAAGATTTGAGCATCACAACTCCAGGACAATCCAACAACTTGACGTTTTTGTCTAAGTGAACCTCTTGCAAAGACCTAGTCAGTCCAGGAGTGGAACCGACATTGACGACATGAGCTCTCTTCAAACTGTTAATAAGACTACTCTTTCCGACATTAGGCAGTCCAATAATACCAACTGTAATAGCTTTTTTTAACTGCAACAGAACAACAAATTAGTCTCAATTGAAACTGAAAAACATAACTCAATGCTAAGATGATCAAAGTGTACACTAAGATAAAACCAACCTCATGACTTCTTGTGTAGTTTTTCAGCAATTTGATAAGGGTGTCTGCTCCAAGACAGTCACTTGTCTGCAAGATATTGCTTGGTTTGGATGCCTTAGATGATTTCCAACCCAAGTTTGATCTCTGTTCCTGGGTACTACATTTGAAGGCAACAGCTGGAAATTCTTCCCTAAGATACGAAAGCCATTTCTCAGCAGCCTCTCGGGGAACAAGATCTAGACAGAGAGAAATCCATCACAAAAAGTAAGAACACCAAACCCACAAAAACTTTTAATGTCCACGAGTAAAAGCTTATATAGAATATACCAATCTTGTTCAGCAGCAACACAAGGTGCTTACTGGGACCAGCTTGCATCACCATCCTCTCCATATCGGTACATCGAGTGCCAATGGGATCACGGGCATCCAAAACCTCCAAAATGACATCAGACGAGTCAATGACTTTAACAAGCTCCTTGTAGAAAGCCCTCTCGGAGTTATCTGTGAAACAACAGACATCAATGAATGTAAAAAAAAACAGATAGAAACCACGTTAACGTGAAGATATTAAAATCACAGCACAACCAAACTCACCTCGAACATTGACAACTTTAGGTGAGTCATCTCTGCTCTGTTCCTCCGTATTGTCCTCATCCTCAACCAAACCAAGCTTCCTTTTTTGTGCCTGAAATACATTTACAGAGAGATCAGAACACAAATAATATCCCAGCAAACGTTTGTACCAATTGCAACCTAAAATTGAAGCTTTCACTAATAACTATACTACACAAATCATAGCTAGGAGCCACAAAGTTTGAAAATTGATGATACCCTTTCTTTACGAGCGATCTTCTTCTGCTCCATCTCCTCAACACCACGGGCACGTCGAGCTTGAAGAGCCTTAAGCTCCTGTTCCTTGAAAGGCCAGTCATTGGGGATACCTGGATCCTTCTCTACTTTAGGCTTACGGTTAAGCCCAAGCTTCTTAGCATCCTTTGCCTTCTTCTTGTGATGCTCTTTCACCTTTCTTAAGACCTTGTGCTTCTGCTTCAAGGTCACCCTCTTACTCTTACTCTCTGCAAAACCATAACCACAATCAATAAAACCATAACAAATCCTAGATTGATATCAATTAATCGACCAAGAGAAAGGAATTTGGTTGAAGGATTGTTCTTACTTTTACTACGTTTCACCATCGTTACGTTCCGGTGAGAGAGAAGAGGCGAAAAGAAGAAGAAAGGGTTTATGGGGAAGGAAGGTGGAAGATATCGGCGCCAAATTAGGGTTTTGCTATTAAGATGGATATGACCCGAGATCGTTGACCCGGCCCGATTGACATAATTAAAAAAATAAAAATGATTGGGGTGAGAGAGGCTCCAACTCGCGACCTCAGGATTACTCAGATAGCTATGAGACCTACGCGCTAGCCAACTGCGCCACCACCCCGTTGTTCTTCTCTGCAAAATGTAAAACAAATGACCAATATGAATTCCAGAGAAACTTTGTTTCTTACCGGTTGCCTGAAAGTGTATGTAGTCTTTTGTCCATATTCCGCCGGCTCCGATGCTGGCGGTTAAACCCTTGTAAAATCTGAGATTCGTCAAGCAGAGAAAATTGAAGCAAACAATACAGAATGTCAAACAGAATCCTCCATTTGAAGAATATTTCATGGCGTATTGTCCCAGGTTCGGTTATTTGATCGTCCTCTTCTAGTCAAGCTTTCTGGGTTTTCACTAAATTCAAGTGTTTTGTTCAATAGGCAATATTCATGGGCGATTTCGAAGACCCATTACTACTCGAGCCGCTTGTTTAGCTACTACGCTCGATAGAGACTTGAACATTGGGTCGAACACATTCGTCGGACAATACTTGTCTCGCGGGTAAATTCGAGTTATACTTGGAGCTACGTGTTCTCTTTCTAATTTGTGTTTGGCAGTTTCTTTCAGGTTTGCGTCAGTAAAACGAGTGTCTCGAGCTTCTTCGTCTTCTTCTCCACATGTTGATTTACTCTCTTTTATTAGAGCGTCACTTGATAAACTTGAAGGTACTACTGATTGCTATACTGATTCTGACCTCTGGATTGAAACAGTTCATGTGTTGTAAACATTGTTTGGGGATGTGACTCTTAGGTCCTTCATATCATTGGTTGAATCGAGACATGGGGAATACACTGCTTTTCAAGGACAAAGGAACTTATGTCGTTCTCGCTGGAGATTTGCTAACTGGAACTAGTGATCCATTTGAGAAACTGAAATTGCTTCAACAGAGGTTTAAGAGAAGTCCTTTTTCTTTTCTGCTAACTTAAACCAAAGAATCATAGCAACTAAGCGCTGAGGATTTGTTTTTATGTCTTTTAAGGTCTCCGGGTGTCTGTTTCATGGGTATCCATTTCACTGATCAAGCTCGAATCACTGATGATCGAACTGCTTTAGCTGAGACGATTGTGAAGGAATACCTTACTTTTCCTGTACTACTTTCTGAGAAACAATTTCCAAAGGTAAATATTGTATCTCTGAGAAGGAGCCATTTCGCTGTAAATTACATCTTTGTAAATCATTCTCTCCAGTTATATGCGTATGCTTACATTTAAATGGAATTATTTGCGACCTGTAATAGTCAAGTGGAGAAGCACACTACATTGTGTTTAGAGATTTTAAGAATCCTACAATCTACCAAGAGAAGGACCTGGATATTGCTTCCGTAGCTAAAGGTATGCCTTCTTTATCATTCTATTAACTATAAATAGACTCTAAGAATGTCATAGCTATTGTTCATGTTCACCTTCAAAGAAAAACATAATTTCATCTTGCTGCTTTAGACTTGTCAATAGTCTTTACGTCATACCTTCAATCTTCCTCAGCATCTGATCATTTCTCTGATTTGTGTGCTTAATTGCATATTCTGGTTTCTGCTTCTTTTGTGCTTTGTTGCAGCTCTTGAAAGCCTCCCTCAAGATACTGAGAAATCCAAGTCTGTCAAAATCTTCACAAACACTTGGTCAAAACAGGCTGAGGCTGTCAAGGAGTCACATTTCTCTTCTTTCTTGCAGGATCTATTACTTTACTTTCCAGGTATATATTTTAAGTCTTCTTGCTTTTTCTGGTCTTTTTGAGCTTTTTGTGGAACAATATTTTGTTGTCTTCATATAACAATAGTATTCTCACCATCTGACATTCTCTGTGACAGGCTGTATCTCTGCAGATGAAGTTGGAGATCGTCTGTTTCTTTCTGACAGCAACCATCATCGTATAATCATATTCAATAACAGTGGGAAACTTTTAGACAGTGTAAGTGAACTGAGTCAAGTGGTTTTATTGCGTTTATTTGCTCGATCTCCCTTAGAGAGAAACTCCATTTTGGACCGTCTTTTTAACAGAGCTGAACTTCAAGAAAATGTTTTTATTTCAGATTGGTTGTTTCCCAGGTTTTGAAGATGGAGAATTTGGATCTGCAAAGATGTTACGTCCTGCGGCGACCCTTTATGACGAAGACGAGGGTTGCCTTTACATTGTAGATTCTGAGGTATGACTACTAAAGAACTTTTAAAATTATGATCACTGATTCTGGCATTGAATGATTTAATGTTAAGACTGTGTTCCCCCTTTGTTTCCTCTTCTTTTCCCATCATTTGAGCTAAGAATCATGCCATTAGAAGAGCCTGTATAAAGACGCGGGTCCTGGAAACGGTATATCCAAAGGTTATTAAGAAGAGTGGTGGCATGTGGTCTTGGATAATGGAGAAAATGGGTCTTGGAAAAGATGATGATACAACAGTTGATGATGCTGATGTCAAATCAGAAGAATCTGATGGTCACTCCCTGATATTTCCGTGGCATATACTGAAGCGTGATGATGATAGCCTTATAGTCATTAACAAAGGGTAAAAAGACCTTTGAAAGTGGTTCCTTCATTACATTAGAGAAAGCTCCTTATCTCATAACCATATTGATTTGTCATTCTTACAGCTTCACGAAGTTATGGGTAGTAAATTTAGCTGCAGGAGAAATTGAAGAAGCCGTGGAAGGTTACATATAAGAATTGGCCGCTTCTTTTTCTGTTTTATTGTACTTGGCTTGTTGACCTATTGTATATAACATATATTTTTTTTCAAAATTTGAAGGTATTCCGGAGATAATGAAGATCTGTGGGGAATTGATCGCGGACAAGTTATCGGTCTTGAAACATTTGCCTTCTAATTGGTTGCAACAGCAAACTGAGGCTATCACCTCATGCAAGGAGACGCCAAATACGTCGCTTTTGTCTTCTTTCATTGAACTTGGAAACGACATTTTCATGACAGATATAGGTAAAAGACATTGATGCGCCTTCATTACATCTTTTCATCTCTATGTGTCTTCTCACCCATTTTTCTTGTACATTAAGCTTGTCAGAGGGTGTTGAAGCTAAATAGAGAATCTGGAGCATGCTCTAGCATTCAGTTCTCAAATATTGGGATCCTTGGGTTGCCCTATTGGTTGTCCATTCCACTGGAAAGAGTTTTTAATATGTTAGTGATTTCTTTGTGCAATTTTGTTTTTAATAGCTTTGTGAGACTCTCCCCAATAATCAGTTTCCTTATCCGTAATTGTTTTGAACATAACTAATGTTATGCTCTTTTCGTTGAAAAATCTAATAGAGCTAGTGGAGTTCAGGAAGCACACCTCAGTCACACTCAGGAACTCCAGTGTTTACCAGGTGAGATTCGTTAACAAGCCTTAATGGTTTGATAGTACACTTATGTCTGTCCCGATTAGCTGCAGCAGGAAGATGGTTTTGACATCGGGTCTAACAGGCAATCTAGAATCCGGTCTGATTTAACTACTACATGTTTTAACAGGTAAAATTAGCATACGGTTGAACATAGAGATTCCTCCATGCACAGAATTTGTTGAACCGATAGAAGAAAGCTGCATATGGCGACAGACAAGAGGTGCAGTCACTGACTTCACGAATGCTGGAAGTGCAGTGGAACCTGCGGAAAAGGTTAAGAGATGTGCATCCTTGACGTTATCTCTAATTTGATTCCGAGGTAGCTCAAAAGTTTTGTTTTAACGACTTGCAGGTTGGAGTCTCACAACAATGGTATGATGAATTAGATAGCCTCGCCAAAGAAATAGCCAACCCTGAATTAGCTGAGGAAGAGGAGGAAGAAGATGTTAACCCTTCTGAGATCGAAAGTGAAGAAGATGGACGAATACACATCAATTGCACTGTGAGGACAAGTCCTGGCACAGGCGAGGTACGCTAAAATCTTCCCTCAAGTCTCTGTTGTCAACAAGAGCCAAAGTGAACTACTTTAAAAAAACAATCATAACTTTGTCAACACGGTTCTGTGCAGCTTATTGTCTATGCAGCTCTGTATTTGAGACTGGCGAGATACGAAGAGACAGAAAGTGCGAGCCAGGAAGAACTGGCGCGAAAAATAGCAGACATTTTAAAGCCAGCAAGGAACATGACGACAGTGAATGAAGATTTGTTTGTGAAACAACTGTTGAAGTCAAAAAGGGAAATGAGAGACATTGTCTTCTTGAAGCCGGTGCATGTTCGTATAAGGTTCGACTCGATGGATCACCCAAAAGCTGATAACGCCAGAGATGTAATCTTGACCGACTCCTCCGCTCAAGTAAATGTCTCTCTTTGACAACAACAGAGCGTGCACAGACCATACTAATGGGAGTTAGAAGAAAACATTCATAAATGTGTGACATTACTAGATTAGTAGTGATTTGCTCAGTTCATTGTTTACGAAATGTGTCACACATTATTTAACATGGACTAAGTTTTATATCAACAATATACATTATATCCTTTTTGAATTCAGGTGGTGATACAATGACAAATTAATAAGAAAAGATTGATTTAATGGATTATCTATCTCAATCGTAATTGCAGGAGCCTCATAGAGAAGATTGTTGACTTATTTTTGTAAAAAAAAAGAGACACAGAAAATCATGATTACCCAGTCATTTACAGGTCTCCTTCACAATTTTAAAATGGATTTTGGGAATAATAATGATGTTACAATTATTCGCATTTGATTTTAGATATATTAGTTCGTGCAACCATCAACGTTACAATCCGTATATGCCTTTATTTTATTCACTTCATGGTCTCCATGTCATTCTTCTTCTTTTACAAATTCTCTAATACACTATTCGAGGGAGGTTGAGTTATTTTTTAAATACAAATTGCACACCAAAATCATTAAGAGAAATGTGAGGTACACAAACATGAGATATGGACCCCATTTTTTCGTATGATAATTAATAATTTAACAATAGTTTTAAAATTGTCTATATTAAGAGAAATTCAGAAACCTAACCCTGAAAGAAAATCCAGTTTTCTCCTTCCAATTTTCCCGGACTCGGATCCCAACGGATTTGGTGTTGTTGTTGATTCTCTTGATCTGGGTTTCTGTTAGATCTTGACGTAAAAAAAAAAAAAAAAAAAAAAAAATTAANGATTAAAGAGAAAACCCTAAGAAGGTTTACTTGTGAAAGGGGCAAGCATTGTTTATGAAGGATTCATTCAAAGGTTTGTTCTGCTTTTCTCTTTAACATACCAACATTTTCCAGATCAATTGTCTCTGTTATCTAAAAATGTATTGTTTTCTTTGTCAACACAGAACAAAACGAATCGAACAAGATCCATTATTGGTCTTCATTTTGTGGTTCTCAAACTCTAGTTTATACAACTTTCCTCAGAGTTTGAATCCAATTGCGAATTTCTGCAGAATCTCAAAATAGTCTATGTTCACAATTAATCTCTAATCACAAGGCAAAAAGAGAGGAGATTGAAGTTTTCTTGACAAAAAAAGTAAAGAAGAAATGAATTGCTTTTCATGTTTTTATTTCCATGAAAAGAAAAAAGCTCCAGGAGATACAGATAGCCGGAAAAACGGTGAGGTGACTCGTAGAGACAACAACAAAACACACCCTGGTAAGCTCAGGAACAGAGGCTTGATTACATATGACTTTAGGGTTTTTATAAGTCTAGATTTAGTAATCTTTTTGTGATGTTTATACAGAGAATCCAAAGGCTAGAGATGAGGAGAAGAAGAAGAGCAATGATGCAGACAAAGAAGTGACAAACAACATCGCTGCGCAAACATTCACCTTCCGAGAGCTAGCTACTGCCACCAAAAATTTTAGACAAGAATGTTTGATTGGTGAAGGCGGTTTTGGTAGAGTGTACAAGGGGAAACTCGAGAAATGCGACAAGGTCAGGATACTTATTTAAAGATCTTAGAATAGTGAATATACTTGTGCAGATAATCACAAAACGTTATAAGATGTTTTTTAAACGTACATACTTCTGCATATATAGAATCAGTTTAAATGAGAATTTGAAAACTTTTAGAGTTTGATAAATCATGTAGATGATTCTGTTTCTACATTTTTTTCTCTTGGATTTTTACAATGGTTACTTTGGATTTCAGGTTGTGGCAGTGAAGCAATTAGATAGAAATGGGCTGCAAGGGAACAAAGAGTTCATAGTAGAGGTCTTGATGTTAAGTCTTTTGCATCACAAACATCTTGTGAATCTCATTGGTTATTGTGCTGATGGAGATCAAAGACTTCTCGTATATGAGTACATGTCTCGTGGTTCACTCGAAGATCATCTTCTCGGTAATTTTACAAACCTAAGGATCAATACTAATATATTTTGTGCCAAGTGGTCTTTAACTGTTTTCCAAAAATGTTAACAGATCTTACACCAGACCAAGTACCACTGGATTGGGACACGAGGATAAGAATCGCGCTAGGAGCCGCAAAGGGCCTTGAATACTTGCATGACAAAGCAGATCCACCAGTGATCTACAGAGACCTAAAGGCAGCCAATATCCTTTTGGACACTGACTTCAACGCCAAGTTATCCGATTTTGGATTAGCAAAGCTAGGCCCTGTGGGTGACAAACAACACGTGTCTTCAAGAGTTATGGGAACTTACGGATATTGTGCTCCAGAGTATCAGAGAACGGGTCAGTTAACCATCAAATCCGATGTTTATAGCTTCGGAGTTGTGTTGTTGGAATTGATAACTGGACGAAGAGTTATCGATACAACCAGACCCAAAGAAGAACAAAATCTAGTAACTTGGGTGAGTTTTTGGCTACCCAAAAAAAAGGCTATTCCAATATTTGCTTACAAGATTCTAACATTATATAAAAACTACTTTTTCCTGTTTTAGGCACAACCAGTCTTTAAAGAACCTAGTAGATTTCCCGAGCTAGCGGATCCAAGTTTGGAGGGAGTTTACCCAGAGAAAGCTCTAAATCAGGCAGTGGCGGTTGCAGCAATGTGTTTACAAGAAGAGGCAATGGTACGGCCACTCATAAGTGATGTAGTGACAGCTCTTGGTTTCTTAGGAACAGCTCCTGATGGCTCAATCTCTGTGCCACACTATGATGATATTCCTCCTCCTTCTCAGCCATCTGGTAGGACATCAGGTGAGGATTCAACAGCCGCTGAAGAACGGGAAAGAGCCGTTGCTGAGGCTATGGAATGGGGAGTTGCTTCAAGAGCTCATTCCCGGAACCCAAGTGCTTCTTGATTTTTAATTTTTTTCTTACATCTTTTGTTTACACTGAATTTAATTTTCTTTGGTTTGGTTTGGTTGTTGCCTCATTTTTTATGGGTTTGTTAATTTTAAGATTTCAGAGAGATAGTGATAGATATTGTTACCTTGTTTATTATGTTCTGTATCTGCTTGAATGTGTATATTCCAGCTGGGTTCTCATAATGCAAATTTATGATAGCTGGGTTCTGTATTTCCTTGAATGTGTATATCCAGCTGGGTTTTCATAATAGCTTCAGAATGCAAATTTTCATGGAATTAATCTGTCTTTATACTTGGTTTTAGTATTGCATATTGATAAAGTTTATAATCATGACTTCTTAATTTTTTAAAGAGCAAGACAACACCATAGCGTAGTTTTTTCCAACCAGGGTTCCTTGTTCGATCCCGATCCCTACATTTTTTTAATTGTCTCTTGAAGTTTCAAGATAGACTAAAGGTTCTAGAGTTCATATATGAAAATCGTTAAGATATATATATATATATATATATATATAT
>OVAF01003929.1:0-11068 GCA_900406245.1 Odontarrhena argentea
TCTGCTCATGAAGTCTCCAGAAGAAGTCTGCCCCAGAAGACTAACCGGTAAGTCTGCACTAGAAGTTTGCCCTAGAAGACTAACCAGTAAGTCTGCGCTAAAAGTTTGCACCTGAAGACTAACCGGTAAGTCTGCGCATCAAGTCTGCGCCAGAAGTATGCACCAGAAGACTAACNAACCGGTAAGTCTGCGCCAGAAGACTAACCGGTAATCTGCGCCAAAAGTATGCACCAGAAGTCCGCCCCAGAAATCTGCACCAGAAGACTAACCGGTAAGTCTGCGCCAAAATTTTGCCTCAGAAGACTAACCGGTAAGTCTACCCACGTACCAAATCATCTATCAAATGCTAAGACCACTAAAAGAATCTAATCATCTACAAACCCAGAAGAAAACGTAGTAGATTTATAAAACAAAGAAGCAATTTAGGAATACATACCAGAGAAGGAGAAGAATCAGGCATAATTACCAAGGAGAGATTAGGGACGATGAATCACAACCACCACCACGTCTTCTTCTTCTGAANAAAACAAGTCAAGTCAAGTCAAGGAAAGGGAAGAATAAGAAGAAGAAGAATAATAATTATACAAAGTAGATCTGAAAACAAAAACAAGAATTTAAAGGAGAAGAGCAAGAGAGAACATACCAAGGAGTGAGAGGAGAACCACCAACATCGCTGGATCTCCCCATAATACAACGGCGGAGAAGAGAAAAATGTGGTTTGGGACGGAGAGGTGAGAGAAGAGAGAGAGAGAGGCGCCGTTTTAGTGAGAGAGACAAAATTTTGTTATAACTAAATTAAGGTTTCCAGCACCCAAATTAGTTTATATACTGGGAATCTGAAACCCGGTTAGGTTAAAAAATCCGGTTCAAGCAGACTAACTCGTAAGTCTGCTGAAAAACCTAGATTTTTCCCCCCAAAAAGTTCGTTTCCCGCCCATTTATATTTTTTGAATCAGCAGACTTACATGTTAGTCTGTTGAAAAACCTAGATTTTTCCCCCTAAAAGTTCGTTTCCCGCCCATTCATATTTTTTGAATCAGCAGACTTACGGGTTAGTCTACTGAAAAACTTAGATTTTATATATTATTTCTTTTCTCGAAATTTTATTTTATACACACTAAAATAATAGATTTTAAGAAGTTTTCAATTTTTCTTTCATCAAAATATTTTTTTTTATAATTTTAAATTTAAATCTTAAAAATTAACTGTTGAGAAGACTTTCGAGTACGTCTGCTAAATTTTCATTTCAATCGGATTTGTCCCCAGACTAAACTTTTATTATATTAATTATTTTTTGCGAAATTTTATTTTATACAAACTACAATCATCGGTTCTAAGATGTTTTTAATTTTTCCTTCATTTAAATATTTTTTACATAATTTTAAAATTAAAATCAAAACAATAAGTAGTTCAGCAGACGTTCGGGAAAGTCTACCTAGCAGACATACTCTGTACCAGCAGACTTACCTAAGGTTAAAATCGTTATTATGACTCCGTTTTTTTGTTTGTTCGCGAGGGTAGATTCAGACAATTTACCCCTCTGTGGGTCCAGCAAGGGTCTAGATTTGCAATAAAATCCAAATGGGGTACAGATTTGCAATCAAAATCAAATTTTAGTCTATAAACAGCAATTCCCCCTAATTAGAATTCACATCGCTCAACAATGCATGATTACTAACTCTTTCATATTCATGCATGGAGGAGAAGAGAAGACAAAGATAAGCATGTTACATAACTTGATATGAAACCATTAAGATATCATCACTATTAATCTCCGATTAAAAGAAATGAAGTGGGAAGAGAGCAAATCTTCAAAACTCACGGAAGAGATATAATCATAAGAACTGAAAATTGATTAAAAGAATTAGTGGTTTGAAGTCTCATACGATATATATTAAAAAAAACAAATTTATATATTTGTAAAATACAAAACTTGATATGAAAAATTAACTACAAATATCAAAATGATTGACAAACATTTCATATACTAATGGTGAATCAAATATAATTAGTTTAAATTTTCATAAAATATTTACAAATAATCAATTATTTTATCTCAAACAAATCATAAACTATTAATTCAACCAAGGTTCATATCCACTAATATAATTATGTTTTTGATAACAGAAACTAAACACAAACTTGCGCGAAGCGCGAGTCATTTTCTAGTTATCAATACGACGTAGTATTGTATGTTTTTTTTTTTTTCCAAAAAATCCCCAAATCAATCTTTAGGTTTCGTTTACACAAAATCAATGTTTTGTTGTTTATCCAACAAATTAACAACTTGATTTGTTTCAAAGATTGTTCGTAATGTGTTTGTCTTGTAGTGGGCTTAAGTTTAGGTTTATGAGTGAGTTGAGCGACTAAGATTCTAGATTTAATCCAGGAGTAGTCATTGATATTTCTCTGAAGAATTTTCTGGTTCTACGTGAAGTTACAAATTTCTGGGTGGTGTAATTATTTGAATATTAGAGAGAGTATTATATTGTATTCTTAAATCTGAGTTTGTGGAATTTGTTTGATAAAGTGTTTGATTGTTTTCAGTTTTTACAAAAGCTGTATAATGAAGCTAATGGAGTTAGAGAAAAGCCACGGAAAATACTATATTCTCATGTCGATGTTTTGGTGATAATGGAAAATTTAAGAATCAATTATTTTTTTGTAGTTTTTATTTTGAACGGTAAGAATCAATTATCTATTAGTGATAATTAGCGATGAGAATCAACTAATATATAATTTAATTTTAATTAATTCATCGATAATGACAAAATATTAGCCATCAACAAAAATATTTTAAATAAATATTTTACTTGGAAATCACAATAATAAATAAATAAATGATGAATGAGACACAAAAAAAAAAAAAAGACAAAAACCCTGTGGGTACCCACGAGCCAACCTGACTGGTACATGCGGGTTACCCAGATTTTCGGCGGGCTCAATTCAGGTTCAACTTTGGGTAGTGAAAAATCCGGACTTAATTTGGGTTCGGACTCAAACTAGGTCAGGCTCAAACTAGGTTGGGGTCGGGCTGGGTTTATTAGCCCATTTTAACATCCCTATTCATAGCCATAACTCATTAGTAACCCGACCCATAGACAAGTGGCTGACTAAACCCTCTCTTCCTTACTAGAAGCGGAAAGTGTATTCTCCCAAGGATTTCTAATTTTCTATCACACAACACAAGTCTAACGTTACTTTTTCAGAAGCCTTTATTTACATCGGCTTGTTGCTTTTATGTTCAGAACCAAGATGCTGCCACAGAGATAGTAACCCTAGGAAGCTTGGGAATTTGATTGACCTCGTGAGTCTTCCATCTACATCCTTAGTGAATTTTGATGACAAGCTCCAGAGCATTTTGCTCGGGAAGCAGCAAATGGAGCGACTCGACCTTCGAACGAACCAAAGTAGACCTTGTGATATGACACTTGAATTACTTTGAAATACAATTTGCCACGGCATTATATATGTCATTTCCAGCATTTTTCTTCTTTTCTTTTGAATATAATGTCAAACAACAAAGTCCGAAATAGAGACAAGTTCTGGACAGAGTAAGTTGTAACCGTTGCTGCAAACCAAAAGATTACTGCATCCTCCATTTCCATGTTATTCCTTCGTACTGTACTTATGCAGTTCCTAACATTCACATCATTTCTAGCAATCAAGCATTCTTTTTTCTAGACAGTGAGTCTTTATCTGATTCATCTTCATTACAATTAAATAGCATCTTTTTAGTACTTACACCAAGACATGGTGAGAACAATGGTTCTTTTACAACATTCAGGAAGAAAAAGAAACAAAAAGAAAGAAGAAGATCACGCTTCCAACTGATCATTGGTACACCGTATTGTAAGATAACACAGAGCTTCAGTTAGTAGAAGATAGAATGTACCACGTAAAATAATCTGTTTGTGGTATATCTTTATATGCTGACTCTTGTTTGCATTTGAACATGTGACAGGCTTTATTCTATCACCCAAGAAACTCATCTCCCAGTTGTATCCCATTGCACTTTGTTAAGAGGATTAACAACACAATCAGCACAATTCCTGATTTAAGAGTAGTTGATACTCGTAAAAACTTAGCTGAGGACACAGGATCTTGAAAACTAACCAAAATACCAGATACACTCTATTCAACTGATCTCAAATACCATGTTTTATGGATTTGAAAACACCCGCTATACTCTGTTCAGCTCAGTGTTCAACTTGGTCTTTGAATTCTCTGGCCACAATTGTTATCTTTTCCCTATTGCTCTTTCCAGGAGCAGGCATCCCACAGGAGGGTTCATGGAGAATGATAATCTCACAAGCTCCAAGACTATAGATGTCTCTCATGGTATTTCCCCTAAGATACTTCAGCTGTTACGCTTCTGTTGTGCATTCTTCGGTAAAAATCTCGCCAGCTCATTCGCTTCATCCAGCATTCCTTCCCTATGCAATCCTATAATCATCACTATGTATATTTTACGATCAGGCTCCACTCCTTTGTTGCTGAGGCTGCAGAACAAATCATACGCTTTTTCCACCATACCAGCCTCGCACATTCCATGAATCACGATAGTATATGTAATTATATCAAGATCATATCTAGTCCGTTGCATATCTTTGAATAAACGCAATGCTTTCATTACCATGTTATTAACAAATAGACCAGCTAACACAATGTTGTAGCTCCTAATATTGGGAGATGGACCATCAGAAGTCATGCTTTGCAAACAATCTTGGGCAAGAGTGGTACAGCCCGCTTCAAAATAGCCCTGAATAAGAGTGTTGCAAAAGACGGTGTTTTTAGCCACTCCTGTTTGACTCATCTGGTCTAAAAGGTCAATCCCAGCACGTACCCTCCCCGCCTTGAAATACCCATTTGCAAGAGCACTGTAAGTGACTACATTTGGGGCGCACCCATTGTCAATCATACGGCCAAGGATTTCTCTGGCCTTGTCTACAAAACCGTGCTTGCAATACCCATAAATGAGCGAAGTGTAAGTGAAAACATTCGGAGGTATGGACATTTTGATCATCTTCGTCCACAAACGTTTAGCGTTGGAAAGGTCCCCGAGTCTGGCAGATGCATGGATGGACGCACTGAAAGTGATAACATTAGGGTTGATTTCCCTGGAATCCATAGTGCACAGGGCTTGAAAGGCTTCACTCGATCTACCGGAATTAAAAAGTCCATGTATGATAGAGGTGTCGGTAACAACAGTGGGCGCAATTCCTTTGTGTAGCATAAGGCTGTACAAGTCGAGGGCGTCATTCACACGCCCGATTTTGAAAAGAGTATCAATGAGTATGGTGAAGACGATAACATTAGGCTTAATTCCCATAGCCTCCATTTGGTTAGCCACATAAATAGCATCCTGAATCCTATGAACGTGGCAGAATCCATGGACGAGTGAGCTATCCGTAACAGAGTCGGGCTTAATACCAAGTTTAATCATTTTGCCCAAAAAAGACAAAGCCAAACAAGGTTGAGAGCAGCGGCAGAAACAATTGACTAGAATATTAAAGGTGTAGAGATCAGGGGAAAGATGCAAATATTCTTCCTTTTCCACACAATTCCAGAGAGAGATGACAAGGTCGTACCTCTTCATCTTGGCAATAGCAGTAAGTACTTTATTGAATTGAACAATCGAAGGGAGGGGACGAGACTTTGCCATGGATACGAACAAGTCGATAGCATCTTCCAGGTCGATATGAGGAACCCCACTTCTCAAAATCTCTCTGTAATCCGGAGCACCAGAGAAAGCTCGGAAAAGGCTGAGTCGAGCAGTACCGATATGGCGATGAAGAAAGCAATTAGCCCTTGACCACAGCATCCAAAATCGATTTGCAATTGCTCCACCATAAACCCTAAACCCTACTCACAGACACAATTGAGCTAGAGGGAAATTAAAACCTCTCACCGGTTAAGGAACGCCACCATCGACTTCCTAAGGTTTTTTGGTTTATAATCGAACCGAACAGGTTGATTTTTTTTCTTCTGTTTTTTTTTTTCCCTGCCAAAACCGAACATATCTATCTCACCCTTCTTGGCCAGATGAAAATTGGAAGGCTCTTCGAAGCTTCGATTTACGGTTTTGTATCACCCTCTAAACCTGATTTCTCACTTGATAAATGACGATTTTTTTATTTCTTTTCGTTTGGTAAATGACATATTTTAATTCGAATACATTACTCGGTATAATTACTCAGTTGATTTTCCGGTTGAGGTATGTATTTTATTATGAGTTAACTAGGTAGAAAATAGTTTTTGAGGCAAAAATTTGCAATATAACTATTCCAATTTCGCGGCGACAGTGTGGATAACCACATGGTGGAGAAAAGTCTGTTATACCCCGTTTAATAGCAAGCTGAATAAAAAAAGAAAGAAATATCTGCGTGTCAGAGATTATGTCTGTTGTAGGCCAGAGTAGAGTAAGATACAGGCTTAAGTGGAAATTTGGCTCTTTATCATCCACAGTTTTCGTCCGACACATGCGGCGAGTATTTAATGCTGAGACAAAATGAAATTACAGGTTTTACTTGCAGAAGTATATATGCACCGTATGTAATGCTTACACATATAATTTTCCTCTATAAATTGGGTTAAAGGAAGCTGATAGCAACACACCTCACTCAACAAAACTTAACGACAAAGAAAAGTTGTAGAGATCAATAAACGCTTTAAGCTGCAGTCTGAAGCAGTAAATGTATCTTCTACCTTTTTCTTTACAACTTTAGAGTATTGTTCCAGTTTTTTTTTTCATACAGTATTTTTGGTTAGATCTATGATCTATTTATTGTGTCTTTTATTGTGAACTTTCCATTGTAAATCTGATATTAAATGCACCGTATTTAGTATGAAGGCTAAAAGTTGGACCACAAGTATCCCCACATGCTTACCTATAAACGTAATGTTGCTTAGAACTTGTTTTCTTTTGTTGAGAGTACTGCTATTTGGGAACAACCGTGATGTTTTATTGGTTTCAGTAATCGTACCGTACATATGTCTAACCCCCTGTGTGCGCATTTTCCGATCTGTAGAATGTGGAAAATTGTGAGGCTCCAGCGGGGTCTGTGGGTTAAGAACGATACGGGACAGTGGGACTTCCACAATGATCCAACCGATTTAGGGTTCGGCTACTTGGTGAAAGAGGATGGGAGTTTCACGGAACTCATGGCAATTGTTCGAGGCAAGTATCAGCTTGATGCCGAACCCCTGTTGCCCTTTCGTATGAGTATCCGGACCGTTCTGCATTGGCAGAGGGAAGAAGTAACCCTCCGACAGATATCCTTACGGACGAGCATTGCCACATTTTCATGGGTATTCGTAAAACGCACCCTGATCTAACTGTCCTTGTGACCATTGGTGCGGAGTCTGTGGCTAGATACCAATTCCAAAGGCGTGCTAATTTCTCAGTTGGTGGGACATCTTACAGTTTGAGGCTGATCAAATTGAAATTAGGAACCAAGGATCTACTTTCATATGTATCGGAGGTAAATGTTTCTGTAACGGTTAAATTGTTAAATAGCAGGTTACTGTGTGTGGTAGATGCTAATTATTTCAGTATTTACGGTAGACCTGTTGCAAGGACCCCATATTATCGGTTCTCAAGATGCGCTGGAAGAGATATTTTCTCAGGAGGAGATGGTTGTCATCCATAGGGTGCATATGGAAATTGAAGAGGCTCAACGACACGGTGGGATCCCATGCCCTGTCCATGGTCAAGCTCGTCGCAGTTTCATAGACCTTGATGATGATGAAACCACTGTTGGGGAGACAGTACACAATGTTGCAGCCGTTAATAATGGAGATGTATCTATGGGCGAGATGGTGCCGAACAGTCCAGGTGAAATTAACACATATGCTATAATTAATGGAGATGTATCTATGGAGAATGTGTTGTAAACATGTGCATTTGTCTTTCTAGATGATGTCATGGAGTTCCCAAGATCAGAAATGCTTCCCCAGAACCCTCCTAATCTCAACCCAGTTATGCCAACTACAACTGGAGATCCCTCATTCCCCATACATGCATCAGGTGGCCAGATTAACATATATGATGGAGGTGACTCGATCAGGAGTTTCTGGGTTAGAATGATGCACGACTCCATGATGGGAGGAGCTATCTCGACTAAGCAGGCAACAGAAGTGACCGTAGCACCGACTAGGCAGTTAACAACTGCTGAAGGGGCGCAAGTTGTCCCTGATATGGACGATGTCAACTCGGCAACTGACTCATCAGATGATATGTGCATCATATTGGACAATGAAATTGATAGCCAACACCCTATGATGCAGGCACAACTTGTTGATGTAGAAGTTGCGCTTAGTCAGGGAGAAGGTACTCTAGCAAGGGGTGTGCATGACCTAACTTTGGGACCAGGGAGTACACAAAATGGTGTGTATACTGATCCAGTTGGGGGTACGCAAGTGGAAGGTCCAAGCACGGTTCTTAGTCTATCGCCTCAAGGGAATGGAGGTGAGTATACAAAGACAGGCAAAACATCATACAAGCCAAAGTATAATAAATACTGATATATAAGATTATTCTCTATATTTTAACATTCCTTTTGTATGGTTAACGCATGAGATAGCCAATTGGGAAGGGAAGCTTCTGCCCAAGACAACCTGGACAGGGAAAGTGTGGACATTGTAAGCATTGGTAGAAGCAGGAGGATCCAAGTGACTAACCTAGCTCTCCGAACAGCAAATTCTCCCTTCTTAGGACTCACACTAGAATTTCCAAATGATAATTCTACTGATAGCCAAGCTGCTGTGAATGAAGAGCCGGACTTTTCATCTGACGTGTCGGACCCATTGGGTGGGTATAGCATTTGATTTCAAGTATTGCATAAGGACGTCGGTCATGTGGCACTTTTTAAAAAAAACTGTTATAGCGGATTGCTGCAGAGGCATTTTTTACAAAAAGTGTCAACATAGTAGCTAAATAATGTGGGTATGTGAAAGAGTGTGTTTAATAATAGGTTGTGGGCAGGATGGAAATGGTGAAGTAGTTTAACTTGTCTTTTGTTGTAAGAAAATCTGGGGTCGCTATGTGATATATTATCCCCCTTTAATGAAATGAAACGGTTAATTATATTCGTAACGTGTTATCTGATTTTATAGATGAAATTTGTAGGCGATGATATCAACAATCCAAATGACATATGGGTGGGGATGCAGTTTAATAATCGGCATGAGTTCAAACGCCACATGGCATTTTATGCCGTGAAACATAAGTTTACATACCGTACACCTAGGTCAAGTCCAGTGATGATGGTGTTAAAGTGCACTGGTCTCAGGTGTAAATGGTGTGTCTACGCAATGCGTGTAGAGAATTCAGAAGTGTATGAGATTCGAAAAGTAAACAAGCTGCATCAATGCACTGTAGATGAACGAAGGGACTACCAAAGACAAGCAACTGCAGTCGTGATCAGGGATATGGTTCGACCAAGGTACTTTACATTCGAGAGTGGACCACGTGCACTCGATGTCCGTGAAATGATGCGCAATGACCATGATGTAAGAATTACATATTGGAAGGCATGGAACACACGTGAAATAGCTATGGGTTTTGCAAAAGGAGCATTAGGACGATCATACCACTACAAGAAATTTGAGCATTCATAGCAGAAGAAGATAGCGTTTTTTGTGGTTATGCTATGAATATGTTATAGATAGCGTTTGTAATTTAGGAAACGCTATCTAAAAGTCACCCGCTTATTTTTTGGTTTCGCGAGTATGAATTAATAGCAGATATAACAATAAACGCTATAATAGAGCTGAGCGGAACAAAGAAAATTAAGTGCCAGCCTTTGTTAAAAAAAATAATAATGAAAAGAAACGAAACAGATCGAGAATACTTAGACATTGTTTAGGCGGAAAAAATTAATACTTTGCCCGCTTAGTGAAAAAAAGGGAATCAACGAAAATTTCAGTCTCCCCCTCACACGAAAATTTCAGTCTCCCTCTCACTCCAATTTCAGTCTCCCTCTCACTCTCGATTTTCATTTGTTCAAGATTTTTTACTCTCTCTTCCTACTCTCAAACTGATTACGCCATTGAACATGAGTTAGTCATTTCTAGGGTTTCTGGGTATTGATTTCTTTCGAGTGTTCTGGGTTTTTCACAGGAGATCTCGGTGTTGATTCGATTCAACCAAAGGCAAGTCCAACGTTTATTGTCGTTTCAGTTTGTGGTTGCGATTTTGTGTTATTTTTCAATTTTCTTATGATTTGGTGTTCTGGGTTTCTGGGTTTGGGGTTTTGACAGGAGAAATTCGGAAGTCTCGATTGAAGAAGAGGTAGAGAAATTTGAAAGTCTCGATTGAAGAAGAGGTAAAGAAATTTCTCGCGGCGGTGGCGGTTACTGGGTTCGCGTCGGCGTTGGAGCACTACGCAGTTGGTCCGGTCAAGATTCTGCCTCTTGAGAGAGCTTTTCCACTAGACGAGCCGGTGGAGCTGAGTGAACTCATGGTGCGTGACCGTATTAGGCACGCGCGAATCTTGTTCAGCGGTGGTCGGCGAAGCCCTGTAGGCGACGTCGTGGATTTCGCGGTTCAAGGCTCTTCCGATCCTTTCGAGCTCCATTTCTTTGACGCTCCTGGCTCCTTGACTGCTGGCTCTGTTACTTGTTCGGATCCTATTTGCTCTTCAGTTTTTCAGACAACAGCAGCACAATGTTCTGAGAATAAACAGTGTGGTTACTCCTTTCGCTATGGCGATGGAAGTGGAACTGCAGGTTACTATATGACTGACATGTTCCATTTTGATGCGATTTTGGGAGAGTCTTCGGTTGCAAACTCCTCTGCTCCCATTGTTTTCGGGTGAGAGTTTTTTTCTATCAGTATGCATGAGAATTCATGGCTTATTAAAAATCTTGTAACTTTGTTATATGATTTTGTTGTATTTGCAACAGCTGTAGTACCTTCCAATCTGGGGACTTAACAAAGTCGCAAAAAGCAGTGGATGGAATACTTGGTTTTGGCAAGGGAAAGTTGTCAGTTATTTCTCAGTTGTCATCACGAGGGATTACACCGGCAGTGTTTTCTCATTGCCTGAAAGGAGATGGCAGTGGA
>OVAF01003930.1:0-11058 GCA_900406245.1 Odontarrhena argentea
ATATATATATATATATATATATATTTTGTTGGGTAATTTTCTATTGTTTTTTAATTTTTGGTAATTTTATATTATTTTTTCGGGTTTTTGTAATTTTGTAATTATTATTATTTCTTGGGTTTTTTTGTATTTTTTTATTGAGTTTTTTAATTTTTCTTTTGGAAAAAAGCAGGAAAAAAAAATATAAAATAAATGCACGTCGAATGAATGTGAATCACGTGTTGTATCTTATTGGTTCCCTTTGTTGTCAAAAAAAAGAAACGGTCCTTATACAGTTGGCCTATTTTTATTAGTTTTCTTTATTTTTGGGTCCAACAAAAATTAGGATCCTTTTGTATCCCAATAGTGGAGGTGAATTAAGAACATTCCACTAATGGTGTCTTACCTTAGATTTCTTATCCAACAAAAAAAAAAGAAATGAAAGAAAAAAAAAAGAAGGAAATATTAAAAAAATATTAAGTATCTAAATATCGGAACACACTAAGAACATCTCCATTAGTGAACTGTAAGATTATGTACAATGTTGCCATTTATCAACACTTTCTTTTTCACTTTTATCATTCCACATCATCTTCTCTCTTTTCCACATCATAATTCAACACCCATATCAATTTTATACTCTACAATGGTTTGTTTAATAAAATTACAACACTCTACCCCACCATATAGTTGCTTTATATAGTTGATCTATATATCTGATTTATATAGTCGGTTCATATAGTCAATATCTATAGTTGTTACATATATTTGATCTATATAGTCTGTCTATATAGTTGGTTCATATAGTTAATCCATATAGTTGGTCTATATAGTTGGTGTATATAGTTGGTCTATATAGTTGGTGTATGTAGTTGGTCTATATAGTTGGTCTGTATAGTTGATCCATATAGTTGGTCTATATAATTTAAATTCAAAGGACGTTGTTTTGTTTAAACGAGTTTCGTTACTACCGTTTAACGACGTTTAAATTTTTTCGTTAACCGGTAACGACATGGGTAATTTAGAATTTTTGACATTTCTCCTTTTTATTTTATATATTATTTTATGGGAAAAATTGGAAGTAATAAAATGAGAAATAGAGATAATCATTAATAAAACACGTTGACGGAAAATATATAATACAACAAACTAATAAACATACAACACAAATAATGAAATGAAAAATAGAGATAATCATATTTAAAACACACTGACAAAAAACTTAAAATACAACAAACTAATAAACACACAACACATAATAAAACACACATAATTTAGACTCATCACACAAACTTATAAATCTCATTAACCACGGCCCATTCCGAATTGTGCCCATATATGTTTGACTAGATCTGTTTGCAATTCATGATGTACATTTGAATCACGCAACTCAGATCTAGAACGCACATGATTTGCAAATGCAGGTAGCACATCGGTCGAGAAAGGTTGTTGTGTACTAGACCCATTTGCCTCAGATTGATCATAATCGGTCCAATTTTGAGCATATGTCTCTCTTTCATCTTCAACAATCATATTATGCAATATGATACATGGCCTCGTATTAATAGCCAAATCGGCTATGTCCCATAGGCGAGCTGGTTCACGAATGATTTTAAATCGAGCTTGTAATACTCCAAATGCACGTTCGATGTCCTTGCGACATCCTTCTTGGCTTTGTGCAAACAACTAACTTGTCTAGTTCACTATGAGGAAGCTTAATAGATTTGACGAAAGTAGGATAAGAAGGATATATACCATCAGCTAGATAATATGCCATATTATACGGACGTTGGTTGACGAAGAAGTTCACTTGTGGAGTATTCCCATGCTCAACATCATCGAACACCGGTGAACGGTCTAGAACGTTTATATCGTTCAATGTGCCAGGACAACCAAAAAAGGCATGCCAAATCCATAGATCATGAGACGCAACTGCTTCAAGAATAACAGTGGTGGTTCCCTTATCTCCCCAAGTAAATTGACCTTCCCACGCTGTAGGACAATTTTTCCATTCCCAGTGCGCAGTCAATACTCCCAATCATCCCCGGAAAACCTCGCATCTCACTAACATGCAAATTTTTTTGCAAGTCATCTTGAGTTGGGCATCTGAGATACTCTTGCTCATACAACTGTATGATTCTTTTACAGAATCTCCGCAAGCACTCCAAAGCCATAGAACCTCCAATTTTGATGTATTCGTCCACCGCGTCAGCAGCCACACCATATGCTAACATTCGCATGGCCGTGGTACATTTTGCTAAAGGATATATACCTTCTTTTTTTGCTGCATCAAATCGCTGGGTGAAGTAGTTATCGATGCTTGATATGTCCGTAACGATCCCAAGAAAAACATGTTTTCGCATCCGGAACCGCCGACGAAACATTGCATCGTCATAAGTTGGTTGGTTGGCAAAGTAGTCGTCAATCAATCTTTGATTTGCCGCTGCGTGATCTCTTTTGAAGTATTTTCTCTTGCTATGAGGTGGATAGTCTTCCTCTATTTTGTTCCGACGCTCCCTAAACCGTTGGACGATATACCTTTCTTCAATCTCAGACTGCTTTTTGTAAGCTTCGATATCAAAAGGATATTCTGATCGATCCATGGAGATTTATTTCGTAAGGTGAAATTTGTGATATTGGTATATCAATGTAAGAATGAGTCCCTATTTATAAGAAAGTATAACCAACGGACTGAATGGGTGGAGGCATGGATTCAAATTGAGTGGTTGAAACTAGAACTCAAGGATAAAGATAAGATTCCCTTCTTAAAAGCGGAAACTCACGGATTACATTGCCGAAATAGTCACAGACACTAGACAACATTATTAAAGTTAACATGACAATCTTACATTATTAAAGCGTGAAGTGATAGTAAAGCATTATTAAAGGAGAACGTGACAAACAAACATTATTGAAGGAGAAAGTGGCAGACAAACATTATTAAAGCATGAAGTGATAGTAAAAACGACAAACACTCGACATCTATTAATTTCCAAATAGATCATGGCTCAACTTTTACAATAACTCTTTGCTTTTGTCGTCGAGATGTTCCTTTTCATTTAGCTTGATAAACATCTTCATCTTCTTAGCTTGAGTCTTTTTCTTAGTCAACTGGTTTGCCTCATTTTGCATCATGGCTATTTTGTCTAGTCAATCCAACTCTTGTGCCTTGAATTGTTTGAATTCGTTATACTCTTCGTTGACGAATTCCAATGCTGCGCTTGTACCCTTCTTTTTAGCCTTTTTTTAGCAGCATATCTCCCCATTGGACGAGCACTAGATCCTATAGAGTTTTAGTCACTAGCATCACTCTCATGGGATCTCTTAGATCCACTGCTTTTAGAGCCAGAATTTCCTCCTACTTGACTACCATAGCGTGGTTGATCACAAACGGCGAGTCATTCCTTCATTAAATTGAAATTTCCATTGCCAGCACTTGAATATATTGCATGCGCTTTTTGCCAGTACATCATCCTCTGACCACCCACTTTGTTGCATACGCTTAGCGTTATCGTATGCGCCAACCCATTTGGCCAAAATTTTGTTCATGTAATTGTAATGGTTTCTGCACGAGTTTCCATCACGTGGAGGATCAAATGAACAATGCTCATCACAGTACTCAGAAATTTTACCCCAATATGAATCACCTTTCTGGTTTCTGCCAACAACGCTGTCTGTTCCATATTTAATCCATCCACTCTGTGTAGAAAATTCGGGAAATTCAGTTGCCCTAACATTCGAAACAAATTCATTACCCGTTGGAGTGGAAGAATATGGAGGCCCTTGAGATGGATAAGACATCATTGATCCGTAATGTGGAGGATAGTTTTGAACAGCAGACGGCATGAAGAAATTTGTTGGATAACCATAATTTGGTATATGCGGGTGTTGGTTCGAAAACTGATTTTGAAACGGATAATTATTAGGATTTGGTAGTTAAAAGGGAATTTTGGGTGTTTGAGGAGTTATCGTTGGGATCCATTTGATTAAAAGGATGTTTAAAGATAAAATAAAAATTTATTAAGGGATTTATAGAAAATATTTAATGAAAGGATGGATTTTTTTTTTCTGTGTCCAAATTAAATGAAACAAGTCTCTATTTATAGAGTATGAAAAATGATGAATTTTGATATAAAAATATTTATATATATATACAATTATTCTGAAATAATTGAAGTTGAATAATTGAGTGGAAAAAAAATATCCAGAATCTCAACAACCAATCAAAATAGTTGCTTTATATAATTTGTTTTTTATTTATTAAATTAATCAATTAAAACCAGTTATCATTCTACACGTGTCCTCCACTAAATTTATCAACGCAGTTGATAAATTTCAACACAAAAAATGCCACCTCCTCTACAACATTTGTTTCACTATCCATTGGAGTGCATTTGAGTGTTGATAAAATTAATCAACACTACCATTGTAAGTAGTGTTAGGAGGTTCAGCTCACCTCCATCTACCTGCCGTTACTTTAGTGCCTGCTACGACCCTCTATTTCGTTGACGAAGTCAGGACGGCTCACTCCCTCACCGCTGGATTTGGGTGGTACTTCACAGATTCATCCCCTGACCCGTCCCTTGTATCCTCTGCCTCCCGACGGTTTGTACCCTTGGCGCTAATGGCGGAGACATTTGCCATGAAGTCTGTCTTGATGGCGGTAATGGAAGTTGTGATTCAAAATCTCACACTTTTCTCGGACTCCCTATCGTTAGTTTCACTTCTTCAATCAAAGATTGTGACCAATGAGTTGAAGACTCTGCTACATGACATTCATAGTCTGTGGTCTGTTTTCTCATTTATCTCTTTTTAGTTTATTCCGCGTCTAATAATGTTGTAGCTAACTCTTGGGCCAAGGCTGTTTAGAGTTGTTGAACCTTTGTGTTTATTAATTTTATTCGATTTGTCTTAAAAAAAAAAAAAAAAAAAGNAAAAATAAAAAAAGAATATGTTGTTTAAGAATTTTGGGTTTGAGACGGTATCACTGAATAAAGGCTTAAGTTGGGTCTCTTAAGACACATGTGTCATGTTCTGGTTGGTTTGTCTTACTTTTTTTCTTTTGTTTGAAAGCCCACACCAACTCTTTTGCTTCTTGTTGTTCGATTCGCTTTTGTTATCACGCATCACTGGATCAAAGCCATTCAATTTTACCGTTCAGGCTATCTAACGCTGGAATTGAAGCGGTAACTCCATCGCTGTCTCTGAGAGAGCTTTTAGGTCATTGGTGGTGAGAGGAGAGGGACATGCTATATTCCCTTTTAGGAGTGCACATTCGGTTTTGTGTTTTCCGATGGCGGCTGACTTGGTAAGTCGTTTAAGCAATCAGTGTTACAAACGAGACTTACTTCAGGATGCAAAGCCACTGATTGAATAAGAGCCTCTTAAGACATGGACTACTCTAAAGAAGAACAATAAAAGGTGCAATTATTGCCATATGCAGCGTGGGTAAGGAATGAGACATTGTCATTTTGAGATAAATCACAATCCAGGAAAGGAAGTTGAAGCGAAAGCCAAAGGAAGGGTAATGGGAAGAATCTAGCATGTTATGAAATCTTCAACTGATGATACTACTCGAGAGGTGAATTTGATTCAAGGTTTGATTTTGCTGGTTGGTTGAAGAACAATGTGAAAGAGAGGGACTTTGTTGTGATGAAGATGAATGTTGAAGAAATCGAGTTCGATCTAATTCCGATGCTAATCAAGACATGAGCAATTGTTCCTTGAGTGCCACTACAATAGGTGGCAGAGAAGTTGTCATAATCAAAAGAGCCAAAAGTACAATAGGTTTTTAAACATTATGCTTATCTAAGTTGGTATTAGTAGTTTTGAGTTCATCAAAATCTATTTTGTCAGTCTTAGATTTTTGGTTGTGTTGATGTTAAATAATAAGAGTGTGTTTGTGTGTGTTGGTGCTATCATTAGAGTATATCAATAATAAGCATTTTGTTATGCGTTGAATTTTTAGCTCAATAATAGTTTCATGCTCTATTTGTTTTTAGTGACAAGTTCGTGTGTGTGTTCATGACATCATAGCAATAGAGAGCATTGTGCTAATGTGTTAGCTTACTGTAATTTCTTCTCTGAATGTTTATTCTTTAGCTCATTGGTAGTTTCAGGCTTTAAGTGTGTTGTTGTCTTCATTTTATTAACATGTTAAACTCACTAGTACTTTCTGGAATTGTTATGAAACTCTCTTCCTTCTTCTATGGCTTATTTCAAAGTACGTCTCTCATTCAGCTTCTTTTTGTCTCTTTCTGTCTACTATCTCCTTTATTTTCTTTGTTGTTCTGAAGAGAAATATAATCTTTTTTTAATATACATATACCTATATGTAGTATACTTGTATATGTGGTGATGTGATATCTAAGCTTGTGTTTTGGATTGCGTTGATATTTTCTTACTATAATATTTTGAATTTATAGTATTCTTTGGAACACTATTGAGTATTACCAATGAAGAGAAGAAACATAAAAAAAAGTTATAGAAGCTCTACAATTTAATTAATATTAAATTTAATCGTAAAAAATAGTTTAGAACCCATGTTGAGTATCACCATTGTGGATGCTCTATGACCATGTCCACTCCATAACCCACTAACAGTTCCTAAACAATAAACTAATCATAAAATTAATAATAAATTAATCTAAGCACCCCACTACCAATATTTCATTAAGCACTCTTCCACTAGAGAAACCCTCCAAGGTCCCTACAAGGTTTCTTAACCATTTAATTTTTCTTTTTTTTTAAGAATTTTTATTTCAATTCAAATTTTATTAAATTATTACTTAATCCAAAATAAAAAATATAACTATTATTCAATTTTTTATATTACATAAAAAACAAAAATATTTTTCATTTCACGGAATGTTAAACATATTTCACATAATCGAAAAAATCCGTACATATTTAAAGTTTATTTTTATATAGTTTAATAAAAATTGCTAAATCAAAATAAGAAATATAAGAAATATCAACTTATATATCAAATAAGACTTTTTGTGATATCAATAAAATTTTTAAAGGTTTTTTGTAATTTTTGCTTTCCGTTGTTGTAATTTTTTTTTCCATTTTTTGTAATTTATTTTTGTTTTATTTCTTAAAAAAATTATTTCATTTTTGTCAGTTTTTAATTTATTTAAATTCTTTTTTGTGTTTTTATATTATTTCCCCCCATTTTTTGTAATTGTTTTCTTTTCGTTTTTGGTATTTTCTTTTTATAGAAATAAGCTTAAAAACCAAAAGAAAAAGAAAAAATAAAACAGAATACAAAAGCACTAACACTGGCCTAATTGTCACATGACATGACATGTTCAATAATTGTTATTTGAATAATCAACCGATCTTAATAGGGGGTAAGGGTATAAGACGGAGTCTTTCTTCGCTTCATACAGAATTCGAGGCTCTTCTATGGGCTATGCAGGTGATTTTGGAACGTGGTCTTTCCTGCTCTCTTTTCCTAACGGATTGTTCGGACTTGTTGAAGATTATTCGGGACCCAGGTCTATGGCCGGCCTTTGATGTCTAGTGTGACATTTTTGCAGAGCTTCGAGAAGGACTCCCATCATTTTCTCTGGCCCACACTAAATGCGACTCAAACCAACAGGGGGATGGACTCGCTCGTGGAGCTCGAGAGCGTCATTTTGAATTTTCTTTTGTAAACCGGTTTCCACCTTTGTGGACACCAAATTTTTCTTTTTCAGTTTAATTTCAATATGTTTGGTTGACCCAAAAAAAAAAAAAAATCATTAGTGGAGATGGTCTAATGTGTCTTTCTTATGATCTCTCTTTGGAAAAAATGGCTACAATACACTTTGTGAAAATGAAATTTGCTATTATACTCTCCACCAAAAAAAGGAATGAAAACCATAAACAATATGAGCTTTTAGCTCTGATACCAAAAGATGTAAGATCACAATCAAGACTGCTCTTACTGGAGATATGATGGATCAACAAGGCTAGACTCAAGTAACTCTCCTTGTTGACAAAGTGTGGTCGAAAAGTGGGACAGATGGACCAAAACAGTGGTTACTCAAGTATCACACGAGTGAGGCGTTGGATGGATGTGGGAATGGATCGAAAGACGCCATACAAGAGATGAAAATTTTGTGATAAGTCACGAGCTTTTGGTCATTTTGGAATCACATCAAAGAAAGCAAAATCTCAAACAAAACCTAAGCTTCAAAGGTGAGAAAATTATCGTCTTTCTTTATATTTCATATTCATGATATGTGCTTTTACAATGAATGGAAAAGAGAGCTTATATGGGCTCAATATACATAAAAAGATATTAATGCATAATAAATTAAATTAATTACAAAATTCCATCAATGAATAATTTTGGAGGATTTTAAGCAATCAATATTTATGAAAAATAATGATTCTTTGTATCTAGACACTTTTTTGATAAATCCGTGATTTGATTATTTTCTAGAAACACTTTGAAGTTCCGTATTTGATTTGAATCTTTTGTTGAATAGCAATATTTGTGAAACATATTTTCATGATTGTATCAGAGAGGAGAGGTTCCGGCGGTGGAGAAGGAGGTTTCGTTGCCAGCGGTGGAACCTCCAACAGTGGGTTCGGTTCTGTTAAATGAAGAAAGTGGTACCGGAGAGGAAGACAATAACGAACATGAAGTTGAAGAGAAGAATCACAAACACGAATCCAACAAAATAGGAACTAAAGAAAACATGGAAGCTACGGTAATTTTATTTTAAATGTTCATATGAATTTATTTGTGTTCGTTTGATGGTTTGAAATATATTTATGAAATTGTGACAGTGTGAATTGAATTGGGTGCAACTAGGTATAACTTTAGATTGTGAATTTTTTTAAATGTGGTGCAACTTGTCACAACTGTTATTAATTGAATCGAATCATAGGTTTTGGACGAGACCGAACCGATGAAACCTCTCCGGATGTTCTTACCAACACGCGAGTATGAGAAGATAATCAAGATTGCAACAAGTCGCTTTGTTTACAAGGCGGTAGAGAAAATTAAAAAGATGCTCAACGGAAACGAGATGGCTTGTTTTTATGAGCATCCGCAATTTCAATTTTTCTTTTATATGTCTGAGGATGCAAACCACTAGACAATGGGAATGTGGACGCTTCTTGTTCGGATGGCTCGTATAATGAAGAATAGGGAGTTATGGTTTGTTGTAAACAGTGTGTTAATCCGATACTCGTTAGATGAGCATGCGCTTATCTCCGGATGACATTGTCACAAATATCCAAAGGATTATCATACGTTAGGTGATATGAAGTTACCGGATAAGGATTTCAAAAATGAGAAGAAGAGGGTTACACTAGACATGGTTGAGGAGAAGCTAGTTTCCATGAAGAAGCACTATAGAGATCGGTTAAAGATTGTCGTAATGTACTTCTTATCGTGCGTTATCAAAGGAAGTACTGCAAAGCGAGAAAAAAGTGTGAACCCCCATTGACCAACTCTTCTTGAGACTGACAAGTGATATTGAGCGATGCAAATCATTCCCATGGGGACCTTTTAGATTCTTTGACAATCTCAAGGAGATTACTCGAGTTTTGAATTATTTTAGTGGTGTTGTAAGAAATTGCAACTTTACCAAGTTACATTATTCCATTGGAGGTATGTGATTTAATGTTATTTTAGATTTAGTTGATAATGATACTATGTGTTTATACGAGTTTGCGATTTGTGTAGATTCTTGGGTTGGAGGCAATCACGAATTTAATGAGCAAATTTTGAGAAGATGTTGAAGGTGCTAACATTGACTGCCTTAGGATATGCAAGACCAAGTTCGTAAGAAGTGCGATGAAAGGTTTTCCGATTGGAAAAATACACGATGCACTAGATGTAACAAAGGTAAGTTATACTCATTATCCTACACCTCACTCACATCCTCATTCACATGATCTACATCTTCATCTACATCCTCATTCGCACTATCATCCACCTCGTCTCGTCTTATACTCTTCAACGCCTCATTATGTTCCCCTCCTTTTTCGTGAATAATAATTAATGTTTCTTTAGCTCTAGAATTTGAATCCATATCCCCATAATTGACACGAAAATAAATTTTTGCCTACCTAGTCAAAAGCTCCACGCACATACAAAGCATTTCTACATTGATCTTTACCCGTGTTCTATATATAGCTTTCCAAATATTCATTAGGCATTACATATATTGGTTTCCTTACGACCACTACCAATGCCAATGACTTATAGCTCAATCTAATTTTGACTTGTCACAGTTGTACTAGTTGTACTACTTACATTACTGCTCTCGGTTAATTCAGTTGTACCAGTTATGTAACTGTTCTCTGTTATGTCAGTTGTAAGAGTTGTACGACAATTATAGTTTTTGATTCATTGAGTAATTTTTCTGATCCCAAACATCAATTACATCTACTAGTCTAGTTTGAATATACAATCCCAAAACGAATCACAACGAATCAACATCCTACAACCAGTTAAAGACTAGAGCTCTTATTCAAAAATTCATACCTCAATAAGCTTCAATTTGCTATCAAAGGAGAGTTTAATTTGGGCGAAATCAGTTTTATTCTTGGACCCTAAAGTTCATAATGATGATTTAATCTCAGTACTCATAAACCCACCACCATCGAGCTTCGGATGAGGATTCGCAAGGATCAATGGGCCAAAAAAATTGTGTTTTAGGTCGATTATCGGGGTCCTCGAGGTAAAGTTGTACGGGTGTGGGGAGGAAAGCAAATTTTGGTTTGATTTCTAGTTTGATTGAATGGTTCAGATGAATTGGTTTATTTGCAAGGTTTGATCTAATTTCTAATTAAGTTTTTCGTGTTTTTTATTCAGCAATTTAAAGGGAGAGTATTTGTGCATGTTGGGGAGTATAGAGAAATAATGTCTCCCACTTATAAGTGTTGTAGCAATTATTCCACTCTGCTTGTTAATTAATTGAGAAGTCGTTGACGCAAAAATTACTAATGTCTTGAGTTCACAAAAAAATAATATAAATTAAATTATATGTAATTATAATATATTAATGTTATATTCTGACATATCATGGTTTTTAGGTGTTTTCGGACCATGATATCTTGGTGTTTTCGAGT
>OVAF01003931.1:0-11056 GCA_900406245.1 Odontarrhena argentea
ATTAATAATTTTTTAATCAAATGATCCCCATTAGGGGATCACCACTAATGATGCTCTAAGTAACGAGAATTACGAGAAAGCATAATTGTATGTTTCTGTAATTCATTCTTCTTCCACGCGCACAGGAAGCGACGAGAGACAGCCTCGAGCCACGACCAAAACAACCACTTATGTTTATGTTTTTTTTTTTTGGTTGGGCTGTTCTGTCCCTAAAAATTAATTTAATCATTGGTAGTAGTTACTTAGTCTTAATTTTCATTTGGTTTGCATTTAATGATATGACCCGGTTTGGAATTTAATGACGGACGTACATATCCCGGTTTGATTTTTATTTTTAATACGAAATTAATATTTCTTGATAAAAAATAAAAAATAAGTATTTGCCTGGGTGGTATTTAACTAGGAGCAACACAGACCAACTAATAACAACAAATGAATTGATACACATACCAGAAAAGTTCTAAGCTATTAACTATCGCACGAACACAATATATACGATGACAAAAGCAGTTTGGTTTAGAATATACAACGAATGATATATTTTGTAAGTGTGCGTGTGGGTCATGTATGGAGTGCTAGTGGATTCAAAACCAAGATGATTGATTTATGCTTGTGAAAGAATTAGAGAATGTAAATTTCCTGGTCTAATTTACCATTGATTTAGTCAATTTAACATTTCTGTTTTAAAAGTCTTGGTGTTATTAATTGTATATATGGTTATGGTTTAGAGTTTTAGTATTTAAGCTTTTCTTATTATATTGTAAAGTTAAGTTAGAAACTTAATGAGACAACAGTTGGATGATATATATTAATCTCTTCTTTCTCATCACGAATTCATGTGATTCCATAGACGGCACAACTCCTTATAGGTTGTGTCACTTAGAGATGTGCCTCCAATTAACAATCTCAACATTCATGCATGAAGGTACTGGTCCTATATTATCATGTTCTCACACATTTCTATTTACTATGTTAAATTATGCACACGTACACAATAGACAATATGCCTTATGCAAAAACATATGCTATTAATTTTGTTTTTGCAAAAGGCATATGCTATTAATTTACAAATGAAAAAAAAAAAAAAAAAAAAAAAAAAATNTTGTTATGATAAGTTGTTTGGTCAGACCATAGTCTAAGTTAATACACATAACAGCTGAATACAAATCCCACATTGATCAACATCCACTAAGTTAGCGTAGACATAAAAAAATACCTAGTTCGTTTCAAAAACTACCATTCGAAGTCATGCAATGAACTCATGGAGATGACTAAAATCGAGTCATGATAAAGAAACAAAAGATACTAAAACAAATCGATTTCTAAAGTGGTCTCAACTAGTAAATTATGAGACAAAATTTAGAGGTTATTAGTTTGAGTGGCTCTTGGGACGGGAGCATACTCTGGTCGCGGTATGGTATATATATTTTTATTTGAATCACTAGAGCAAATTATATTTGATCGTGGATAGATGTTCGACATCATACACAAAAATGATTCAGACACCCTTAAGAATATGCAAGACTTCAATGCTTGTAAAGATGTTTAGTTTTCTTTTTTTTAAGAAAAATAAGATGTTTTTAGATCTTACGATGTATCATTTACACAGAGTTTTCATTTCATTTTCAGACGATAAGGAATCTTTCCACATGGGTTTAATAGTTAGATCGAGGGATCACTATTGTTATCTATATTTTTTTATACACAACACAAATTTCTTTTTAGTTGGGAGTTATATGATTTGCGTGATTTGCGAAAGCCTCTCTTTTTATGACATTTCTTTAAATTTTACTTTATCTTTCTTTATTTGTGTTATGGATACTATACTATAGATCTAAAGAATATGCTACGAGATTTCCTTTCCTCGATTGCTTCCTCTTCGAGCATGGTAAAACAATTTCTATGAGCGCATTAGATAAAAATTAACAAACACAAAATAATACGAGAAATATCTCTATTATACATTTATGATAATTACTTACATTTAACTAAAACCCCATATGTAAATAAAAAACACAAATAATATGTTTAACAAAATATTGGAAACAAGAACTTGGAAGTAGGCAAGAACCAAACTCAAAACAACTTTTCATAAAATGGGTTATATATAAACTTAAAAATATCTAATTTGTTTTCATAAATCAAGTGGTGTATCAAACCAAGATAATGTTCCAACATGAACAATAGTATGAAACCAATTAGGCAAACCATTGAAAACAAGATCTTTAAACTTACCTAATTTGGGATCATATGCAACAAGAACTCTACTCTTGTACTCCAACAAGATCTCACCATTGTCCAGGACACACAAAACCCGAACCACTTTACCATTCTCAGCATTCTTCCAAATCCACATTGGTCGATCCAAATTCTGCTTTAACCCCTTTGGCAAGTAAGTCCCAATACTATACTCTTTCCTCCAAGATTCTTTGACTCCATAACTCTTCATCAACCATATATCCAATTTCGTATAGTTTCCATAAACGACGGCGCAGAGACACCCTTTGAGATTCACTAACCTATGATTAGTCCGGTTTAGTCCCCCACAATCCGGTTTAGGAATCTCTCTAAACTCCTCATCTTCGAGATCAAACGACACAAACTTACGATCCGGCACGTGCCTCTTAGGCCTTGTCACAAAATGTAACCTTCCGTTGACTAAAGCCTCCGATGAACGTTTCATAAACTTATAAGGAGCTTTCCCTAAACTTCTCCAAGATAAAGATTGATCCATGATTCTAGATGACGTTGATGACAAAGTCAAGATCTGAACTTCTGATTGCTTGTACTGAATTCGACCGCGACCTCTATAACTAGTACTACTTCCTCTGTAGTAAACTATCTTCACAACTTTGTACTCCTTTGTTCTTTCATGAAACCCGAAACCGAAGACTAGTTCTTGATCAAGGTACTTGTTGGAACATTCAGGAAGCTCTAAGGAGTCTCTAGTGAAAGGGTTGTAGAGATAGAGAGAATCGCTGTATAGGGAATCAGACAAACAGAGCAAACCATTACATGAACCCACAACATCAAACTCAGGCATGGAAGATGCAAACTTCAAAGTGAACTTCTTGGTCTTGATTCGTTTCTCTTCTTCTGACAAGTCGATGAAGTGAAGACCGTTGCGTATAGGGGAGTCACAGTGAAGAAGAAGACATGGTCTTGTAGTAGAAGAAGAAGAGACATGATCAACAACATGTTGTGTAAGTAAAGATCTCCAAGATTTGCAAACGAATTTAACTCGAGCTATGGAAGAGATGGGAAGACGAGATAATATGTCGGTGAGAATATCTCCGGGAAGTGATTCTAGTAACTCTCCTCCTCCTCCTTCTCCTTCCTCTACGGTGGTTATCTTTCTCTTCTTGAAACTGTTCTCTAAAGCCATGGAGGAAGAGAGAAGAGTTTGATCTTGAGATGAAGAAAGAGAAGAAGAAGATGATGAAGTAAAAGGGGTACGTTGAATAAGCATCACATAATAATAATTCTCTCTTGGAAAAGTTTTTTTTTTTTTTTTTTTTTCTTGATATTTTTTTTGTATATTATGAAGAGAAGTGAACAAAAAAGATGATGATTGGGGAGATCTAGACCGTAGGATGAGATTGGGAATTTTGCGGATTTGTCAAAAAAGAGAATAAAAGAAAAAAATTGAGAAGAAAACAAAAGAAAGAGAGGGAAAAGTGTGATGATGACAGAGCAACACTTAAATTAAAAAATAGTTTTTGAATAAAGACTTTAATAATAAGAACAAAAAAAGAAGTTGCCAACTCAATGCAAAAGTCCTCTCTTCTTTTCTTTTTGCATCTCTCTTTCCTTTTACTTTTGGGATTCTTATCTATGTGTTTTTTAATTATACAAAGAACAGTAAATCAAACTATTTTACTAATGGTTCATAGTCTTACCTTTTGATTTAGAATATTAATTAGAGTTGCATAGTTTGTTTGTGGTGTAGATCACATCAAGACATTTTTTTTAATTAGTATAACAATGACTTTTTGGGATATTTTGTACAAGTTTTATTTTCATATAAATTAATGGTTGAGATGAACTTTTATATAAAAATCCTTTTTTGAAATATTAATAATTAAATGTCTATTTCGGTCATAATTGGCGTGTCAACTTAACTTTTAGCAAAATAAGGCCAATCAAAGGGTTGATCACTACCAGCACACACAAAAACACATTTGTAGGAAATGGTTTTTTCATAAAAATCTTATGAGTTAAACCATTCAATTTTTTTTTTTTCCATCAATTAATTTATTTAAATAATCAGGGAAAACCAAATAATAATTAAGAGATTTTGATTAATAATATTGAAAGAAAACAAATGGTGGGTGGGGGCAGTTGTGCGGTGAGTGTTGTTTCAAAAGCTAAAAAAAAAGTAAGATTTTAGTAATAGAGGTGCACAAGTTTCCCACCACTTTGGTTTGGTTCTTCTTCCCAAACAATTAGTACAATTGTTTTCGATATTTAGGCTGTTAATTATATGGTTTAGCATCCGATAAAAGACATTTGTAGGTCCATCTATGTTCAAAAATTTTAAAGTTTAAGCAATTTAAGACAAGAATGTCTATTCTTCTTTCCGTGTTGACTTTGATACTCTAAAGACAAACTTTTAGTTTTCTTTTCAGGAATCGAATTCGCCACCATTATCTTTAAGAGATTGGCCTAGTTTCCAACTTGATTTCTTCTCTTCCCAATTTATGGTTTGAGGTAATGTGTATTGTGTAATGGGGATATCATATTTTAGTTTAGTAAGAGCTTAAATAGTAATATATTTAATTTTCAGGCATAGTTTTTAGAAAAATGAATACAATGACCAACAGATATTATTCACAAGAAAAGCCTAAAACTTCTTTAAAATTAACACTAAAATAAATAATAACAGATTACAAATAAATCTTGATCACCCATACGCATTAAAATGTTATGGTACATGAGGATACGCTTCTCCCGACAGCATGCTGGAGAATTCTACGGTGCAATAAACCAGAGAATGGGTTGGTTTTGCTCCCTTTCAGCTTGAAACCAGTATGTCAATTCACAGCCGGATCAATATCAACCAACTGTACTAGTAATGGTAAAAAAAACAAATGGAAAATATGAAGTCACGTCTACATCAAGCAAGCAATTGAAATCCTAGCAAAATGCGAAAAAGAATCAGTTCTCATTTCGATAGGCAGCAATGAAACCCCTCAGAAGTTGCCAAGTATCTACAACAATGGTTCCTCGAAAACCTCCATGGTAAATTCCCAAGAGGGAGCCCCATTTTATCACCGTTCCAGATTACTAAAACTTTCATCACTGGGAATCTTAACGAAGTTCTAATGAAAAAACTTTGATAAACCAGCCATTCATAAAAGGTTCTAACGATTCAATCTCTTTCTAGTGTCAAGGGGTTCCTAATCTGAACTCAAAAGTGTTAAATGAAAAAACTTAAGTTTGGTTGTAAAAGCAAGACCTAAGCGTCAAAGCACATGTTCATGTCTGTCGAGAATTAAATCTACTATAGCTATACTAACATGTAAAAAAAAGCTGAGAGAGTGGTTATGGTTACCAACATATCTAAGGCTTCAAGCAGTCTTATGAAGAGAACGAAAGAGGCGATGTTTCTTCCTCTTCGAGTGTCTTCCCCGACCCTTGTTCATAACATATGGCTTGAAAGTCACCTGTATTCATCAAAATTAATGCCAAGACCATAATACAACAACAAAGCCAACTAGCTCGTACTGAAAGAGAAGATTCTGCAACATGAAACCTGAGAATTGTTCCGGACTCCAACGTCCTGAAGAAGAGCATTGTCGTCAAGCAACATCTCATTATTGCAAGAAAGGCAAAAGTTTGACCACACATGCTTCCTACACATCCCCAAAACTCCTATAAGATTGTGAAAATTCCAACAAGATTAAAAGAAAAGGTAGAGAAGCTGTACCAAGAAATGTGACGATGACCCATGTTTGCTTGCTCCATTTCATTAACTTTCTTCTTAATCAAAAGCTTCAAATCCTTCAAAGTAGCTGAATTCATCAACGCAACATCTACCAAGAGAAATATAATTGATGAAAATACAATGCACACCACTTGTTCGACGAAATGCATACATGAATTAAAGAGAGAGTACCCATTGAAGAGCCGTCGAGCTTGAGGATGGAGAGACGCATAGCACTTCCTTTCTCAAGGCTGACAAGAGTGACGACATCGGAAAGTGTTGGATTCTTCGGAACGTCGGCAAGAATCGGATCGGAAAGTAGATGAGAGAGAGCAGATTTTAGCTTATCCCTCTTCGTCTCCACGTCGTAATCTCCGATTGCGACACTTTCACCCATCTCCATTTTTTTCTTTTTCTTTATTTTGCCTCCCTTGCGTTTAGAATAGCTGAATAGGGTTTCTCTGTGTAGTAGTCTTTGAGGAAATCTGTTCTTTTGACCACAAGGCCCATTAATTACTCCACGTATACGTATAGGCCCAAATAAGTCAGTTTTCTTTTATACATTTAGCCCAAAGAAGTCGGTATTTAAATTCTTGTCGAACTCTTTTAATTTTATTTTTTATATAACATCTTATTTATATACATTTCTTTTAATATCATATCTTATTGAAAAAAATATTGCTATATAATATATGGATATAGTACCTATTTAGAACATTCTTTTCATGGACAATGTTAGCAGTCCCATTCTCATCGACCCAAAAGCACTGTCCTCGTGACCACAACAAGCTATCAAATCAAGTCTCTACTCGATTCAAAAAGAGATTTTATAAATCATGGACTATACTAATTCAAATTAATTGGTAATGATTAGAGATATCCATATACATGATCTCTATAACAATTTTAGATTGACTCATTTTTTCGATATGAAAATTTTGAAAAAAGAGCTTTTTCATGGTCGTCTCTTCCTACCATAAAATATTGGAAAAGTGCATAGGATAACAATATTTCAGCTAAATATCAATTAACCTCCCAAAGAAAATGTCTTAAACAAATAATGGTATCAACATGACTGGAATAAGTCTTCTGGCTAAGATAAAAAGCTAGTTTCTCGTAATTAGACTTAGCTATAATCATACTTCCCTGAAAATGGGCTAACCAAGTTAAAAACGAGACGTTGAGATAAAAAGGGACTTCAAAAATACCCATTCAGGACACTATATATAAAGCACCCAATGCATACCAAAATTTTCAGAAACACAAAAAAAAAAAAAAAAAAAAAAAAAAAAAAAAAAAAAAAAAATGGGGGGANAATAAAAATAAAAAATGGGTGGATATTTAGGAATCTCTACAATTTTAGTTCTATGTTTGCTGGGGTTTTCAGCCAATGCTGAGGTCTTCAAGGTTCCAGGATCTTCAGGTTCTGATATCACTGGGGTTAGTTCTCTAGCTTTCATTTTCACTTTCTTACTTCCCAAGCAATCTATAATAAAGTTACATTGCCAATTTGTGATCTTATCTTTTTGGCTTACTCTCGTTGCAATTCTATTGTTGGCTGATCTGTAGGCATTACTAAAAGCATTTAACTCAGCATGCCAATCGCCATCACCGAGCCATGTGATCGTCCCAAAAGGACAGTTCAAGCTTGGTGACATCAGGATGACGGGTCCATGCAAGGCTCCAATCGAGATTACCATTCAAGGTACTCTCGGAGCTAACGGTCACGCGATCGCTGGAAAGGATAGATGGATCACGTTCGAAAAGATTAAAGGGTTTAAGTTGAACGGAGGTGGAACCTTTGACGGTGAAGGCAATGCAGCTTGGAGGGTCAACAATTGCCACAAGACTTTCCAGTGCAAGAAACTTCCCATCGTAAGTCTTTCTACCTTTTCTACATAAGTTTTAGTTGTCATTAGCCTTTATTAATGATATGTGTGTTTTGTTGTTGCAGAGTGTGAGACTTGATTTCATTGAACATGCTGAGGTCAGAGACTTAACCTCAATTGATGCCAAGAACTTCCACTTCAACTTGATCAGCTGTGTTGACTTGATCATGAACAACATCAAGATCATCGCTCCCGATGGAAGCCCCAACACTGACGGTATCCATTTGGGAAGATGTACTGATGTCAAGATCCTCAACAGCCATATCTCCACCGGAGATGATTGCATTTCCGTTGGTGACGAGATGAAGAATCTTCTCATTGAGAAAGTTGTGTGCGGTCCTGGACACGGTATCAGTGTTGGAAGTCTTGGAAGGTACGGATGGGAGAAAGACATCGCGGGCATTACCGTCAAGAACTGCACCCTCCAACAGACTGACAACGGACTCAGAATCAAGACATGGCCCGCTTCCGCTTCCTCAATCACCGCCTCCGGTATTCATTTTGAGGACATCATCCTTAAGAATGTTAGCAACGCAATCCTCATCGACCAAGAGTACTGCCCATGGAACCAATGCAACAAGAAGGTAAGCATGCATCTCTATATATTAATATATATATACATTTTAAATGTATAATTCTGAATCCCAACCAACATGTGTTCTATTCACAGAAACCATCGACGGTTAAGTTAGTTGATGTTAGCTTCAAGAACATTCAAGGAACAGCCGGGAACAAAGAAGCAGTGAAGCTATTGTGCAGCAAGTCACACCCATGTTCTAACGTTGTGGTTGGGAACGTTAACATTCAGTACCACGGACGTGATGGTCCAGCAACTTTCCAATGCTCAAACGTTAAACCTAAGCTTATGGGAACCCAGATCCCTAAGGCTTGCACCGGACCCGCAGTCAAGGCACGTGGCGTCGCCTAAGTAAACATAGAACCTCAGACCAACATTTAGAGGGTTCCACCATCCATTATTCTTCAATTTTGTAAAAAAAAGAACGAAAAAAAAAATTGTGTATCGCTTTTAATTTTTGATGCCACCACATTTATAAAGATGTGGGTGTGCAGTTGAAGGGTAATAACACTAATTTTTATAAAGATTATATCTTTTTTGAATTTAATATCGTTTCATACGACATTCCCGAAGACTAAACCTCTCATTGATATGTTTATACGACATTCAATTGTATAGACACGTATGTACGTGTCACTGGAAAAAAAAAAATAAGAGGATAGAAAAAAAAAATGATGTCATATAAAAGTATCATAATTTTTTCCTCCTAATCCAAATATTACAAATTTATATTATATATGAGGTCGTGACCAAAAAAAAAAAAAAAAGGGTTCATCGAACGTGAACCTAAATACTACAAATATTCACTACGTTTTCAATAGAGAATAAATAAAGATGGGTGAATATTTATTATGTTTTCTACAATTTTAATTAGTTGTATGTTTGTTGGGATTTTCATACAATGCTGCTTTGCTATTCTAGGTGCTCCAGGTTATCACATTACTGAGGTAATTTCTATTGGTTTATTTTTTGTATTAATTATTGCTTCCCAAATAATCTCTAAAAAACCATTCTACCACATTTTTTGGCTTACTCGTTGGGGTTCCATTGTGATATGTGACATTTCTGAAAGCGTTCACTAATGCATGCCAACCCTTAAAAGCGAGTCAAGTTTTCTCTGAATATATAGCTTAGAGTTTTACTGGATTTGAATTTTCCTAAATTTAAACAAGGAGACAAAGTATTCAGGTACATATATTAGGAACCCTTCCTAAACTCGGATCTCATATTCGAAGTCACAAAAATCTTGTGTGTGAATTGTGCTTCTCAGAGGTGTAAGCCATCTTTGTCCAACGAAGATTGACCAATGCCTCATTCCATTCACCATGCATTATCACTGATATTTTCTAAAGACTTTGTTGAAGTTCCGCTTAGCTTGCGAAGGGTAAAATTCTGTCATCTACAATCTGGAATCAGAGTCTCTCTTGAATCCCGCCGGTTCATGTACACAGCTGGGAATAATACCCGCTTATAACATTGGTTTATATACACCCAAGTGGTTGTGGATAGCTTTCTGTTAGGAGAACCTTGAGCTAAATTGAATTAGATAGCACCGGAGTTGGAAAAATACCAAAACACACCATATTTAACATGTAAATGTAAAATGAAACACATACGAAACAATACATTAAAAGTCCATGGTTTTGTTTGTATAAAGAGAGAGAGAGGTTCCCTTTTCCAAGTGTATATATATCCTAGATAGGACCATATGATTCACTCTCACTCTCAGCCTCAACTTTAGTCTTTAGTTAATGCCAACGCAAGGATCAATACATTTGGAAAAGTGCATATGAAACATATTTTTAGCTGAATATTAATCTCAGAGCCTGCACATGGGATAAACAAGGTAAATAATGGTTTAGGGTCCAAAAAATCCAAATTTTTGTATGGGCTTAGATTTTTTTTTTTTAATTTTTATTCATAAACCGATTTAAAAGTAACTTTTTAACTTCTTATATTCGTTTTGAAAATCTTTCCTAAAGTTGATAACTCTTTTTAAATAGAAATTATTTATTATTATTTATGGATTAATTAATTAACACAAACAAACACAAGTTTTAGTTTCATTTTTGGCATATAATATATTTAAACGGGCACTTATTAACCCCAAACAATATCTCTTAACCGATAAATGCTATAAAATATGAGTGGAACTTGTCTTTTGGCCAAAATAGAAAATGCTATTTACTCGTCAATGGACCTAGCTAATATACTTCCATAAAAATGGGTCAACCAAGCAAAAACACGTTGTGATAAAATTGGGACTTCTAAAAATATCCATTCAAGGCACTATATAAAGTACCTGATCCATAACAAAAAAATCAGAAAAAAAAAAAAACAAAAAAATATATAATAAATAAAAATAAAAAATAAAACTAGAAAATAAAAATAAAAAAAAAATAAAAAATAAAAAATGGGTGGATATTTAGGAATTTCTACCATTTTGGTTCTATGTTTGCTGGGATTTTCAGCTAATGCTGCCGTCTTCAATGTTCCAGGAGCTCCTGGTTCTGACATCACTGCGGTAAGTTCTATTGCTTCCCAAACAATCACTAAAAAAACATTCTATCATATGACAAAAAAATATTGGCTTACTAGTTGGGGTTTCATTTGTCCATATGCAGGCATTTCTAAAAGCCTTCACTGATGCATGCGCAGCCCCAG
>OVAF01003933.1:0-11048 GCA_900406245.1 Odontarrhena argentea
ATAATTAACAATTTGATGAACACAAACCCCGCGCGTAGCGCGGGTCAAAAACCTAGTTTCTCATAATGATATGATGTGTATCATTCTAGTCCCTTTCGATTTTTTGTGTGTTTACCTAGTAATTTTTGAATAAATGTGTGTGATTGTAGTTCTATTCTCTTATTATTATTTCCAAACTTTGGTAATGTGTTTGTTGAACTTTGCATCTTACAGAAACACCAAGACTGATTTCATTACTTAGTGTTTTGATGCATATATCTGTGATATAAGCATGGTGTAATCAAGGATAAGTGGATGAAGAGTACCGAGTACGTACATGGAATCTGTTTTATGTGGGAAAAAATTGCAGAGAAAAGACAAAACTGGAGAAGTCAAAAAGCAATTGGGTTGACATAATGCACCATATGATCTCTCCAGGTATCACGCCATATCGAGTTTCAATATTCATCCATGTACGTACAGAAAGTGCTGCTTCTTTCTGTTTATTTAATTTGTTTATATTTCAATGCCACCCATTAAAATACTCTCCTCTGTTTCCATTATTATAATGCTCACATGGACAGATTCCATATAGTTTTTCAATCAAGGCTTTAGATCTACCATTAAAGAATAGATCTTAATTAGTTCAGTGACTTCTGCAAACCGTCCAAACCCCATGTGGGTTGTCCAAACTCTATACCTTGGGGCTTTTGTTCCAATATTCAACTTTTTTCCTGTGTGTTTATGTACGTACTCTTCTATGAAGCTTCCTTGGTGGACTTCTGCTGTTTTTTTCTAACTTTGAATATATTTTTTTTGTATTCAACACAGAGATCGTCATTTCTTTTTCCTTAAATGGAAAGTTCGATGAACAAACGTGAATATGGATGCCCTCAAGAGGATACAGACAACTTGGCGCCCGAATCAAAGAAACAAAAACTGCCTGCTTTGGCAAGGTAGAGTAATAATATGTTCTTTGATTACTCTCTCAAAATTTTCATAAGTTTCCAAAGATGATTCTATTGCAAGTTTGTCGAATTTCTCATCCTGTCGTATGAAACAAACTGTTAAACAGTGTCATTGTGGAAGCTGTCAAGGTAGATAGTCTACAGAGGCTATGCTCCTCTTTGGAGCCGTTGTTTCGCAGGATTGTGAGTTTTTTACTTTTTATGCTATTCTCTAGACATGTAATGTCGTTAGAGTAATATTCTTGAGATGCTTGTGGAGTTGTAAACTTGGTATGGTGTGGACTAACAAACAGGTTAGCGAAGAGTTGGAAAGAGCCTTATCAAGGTTGGGAAATGCAAAGTTGCCGTTGAGGTAACATTCTCCAGTATGATGAACATTGTAGCGTTTAAGTTTTTGTAAAACTAACATTGAGTATTCAGGTCATTGGAACCAAAGAGAATCCAAGGCCGCGATGGAAGAAGCCTGCAACTTCAGTTTAGAACACGAATGCCTCCTCACTTATTCACAGGTGGGAAAGTCGAGGGAGAGCGAGGTTCGGCCATTCACGTGATTCTTGTAGATGCAAACACTGGAAATGTAGTCCAAACAGGAGAAGAACCGGCTTTGAAGCTGAATGTTGTCGTGTTAGAGGGAGACTTCAATGATGAGGACCATGAAGATTGGACAAGAGAGCACTTTGAAAGCTTTGAAGTGAAAGAGCGAGAAGGAAAACGCCCAATCTTGACAGGTGACACACAGGTGATGCTAAAGGACGGTGTGGGAACTTTAGGAGAACTAACTTTTACCGACAACTCGAGCTGGATTAGGAGCAGGAAATTTAGGCTTGGTGTTAAGGCGGCTCCAGGGTATGGTGATAGCTTTCGAATTCGTGAAGCCAAAACAGAACCTTTTGCTGTCAAAGATCATAGAGGAGAATGTGAGTTTTCAATTTTTTTTTCTTGTGGTAACTTAGTTTTATCTTCTGAAATATTTCATTTTATTTTGGCAATATTTTGCAGTATACAAGAAACATTATCCACCGGCTTTACACGATGAAGTCTGGAGACTTGATAGAATAGCCAAAGACGGAGTTCTACACAAGAAGCTATTGAAATCTAACATTGTGACCGTCGAAAACTTTCTCCGGCTTCTTGTTAAGGATCCACAGAAGCTGAGAAATGTAAGCATTTTATTCTGTTTAGGTGAAGAACCAACAACATAAACCAAACATATATTATGCATGTTAAATGTTCTTTTTCTGATAATTTAGTTGCTTGGGAGTGGAATGTCAAATAGAATGTGGGAGAACANGTCCTTGTTAAGGATCCCCAGATGCTGAGAAATGTAAGCATTTTATTCTGTTTAGGTGAAGAACCAACAACATAAACCAAACATATATTATGCATGTTAAATGTCCTTTTTCTGATAATTTAGTTGCTTGGGAGTGGAATGTCAAATAGAATGTGGGAGAACACGGTAGAGCACGCAAAGACATGCGTGTTGGGTGGGAAGCTTTATGTGTTTTACACAGACCAGACTCACTCTACTGGTGTTGTCTTCAATCATATCTACGAATTTCAAGGCCTAATTGCAAATGGACAGTTCCTATCTCTGGAGTCTCTTAACCATGACCAAAAGGTAAAGATAGAGTCATTTCTCTGAAGATAGATAACGATTTTTGGGTTATTCAGCTGATCATTGTTAGCTCACAGATATCTGCAGACATTTTGGTGAAGATGGCTTACGAGAACTGGCATAAAGCTGTTGAATACGATGGTAATTGCTTACCAGTTTCCGAGAAGGAAATTAAAAGCTTAGCAGAACCAAAATTGGCCAAATTACAAACAGCTCAGAACCATCACCAGCTGCTGCATAACCAGTATAATAAGCAACATGTGCTTTGTCATAAGAATGTTCTTACCTATTCATCGGTCCCTCAACCGATAGATTATCCTCAGTTCTTACAGCAACATTGCAGCCAATTATTACCGTCATTACCTTGCAACGTACAGGACTATAACAGGTCGATGGAAAGTTCCAATGTTTCAGGCTCATACAGTGGAGAAGACTGGTGTCAACCAAGAGCAGGACAAGGCCTTGAAGAAATTTTCAGCGAAGAAATCAGACTAAGGAGCTCTGTTATGCTTGAGACTGACGATATGCAGAGACTCTTGAAGACGTTTGGGATCGGTGTCGACACTGTGGGAAAACAAGCCGTGTTTGGTCACACGGATGAGTCTTGCTATGGTTATAACATCCCGTACCAAGCTCAGATGGATAACACGTACAGGAAAGAAAATAACAGAGGCTCGGGGAAAGCTGTGGTGGGATGGCTCAAGCTTAAAGCTGCTTTGAGATGGGGTATCTTTATACGCAAGAAAGCTGCAAAGAGGAGGCCTCAGATTGTGGAGACTGAATGAAATAAGACAAAGTCTCCAAAGTCTCTTGGGTCTATCTTGTTTTTTTTTTTTCTTTTGACTTTGTTAAGTTTTGGTTTGCGTCAAAGCTTGAACACGGTTTATATGAATGCAAAAAAGTTCATCTTTTGGATGAACAATCTAAGGGTAGAGAGAAGTCGACTTTGCTTCCATAATTGTGAGGCCTGAATATTTTTTTATTTTTTTATATATAACTGAAACTAATTGTGTTTAATTGATATGTGAGATATTATATATTTTTATATAAAAAATGATGATTTAGTTTACGTAACTTAAGTTTGTAACATATCCAAGACTGTTAAAATACCAAATTAAATATTAACATTTAGTTCTGATTTTTTGGGTTTTGATTTTCAAATTTTATTCAGAGCTTAAATGCTTTATTTCTTATAGACGTTCTGATAATATCATGATAAATTAATAAGTTATACCAAAAACCAGCTTTTTGTTTTAACTCGACCCGGCCAGGTTTTCGGGTTTTTCCAGGTTTTTTACCAGGTTTTTTGGTTTGAAGAGATTTTTGGGTTTTAATATAACTCAAACTGGATAGGCAACCAGTTCCCCGTTTAACCGTTTGGACCGACCAGTCCGGTTCGGTTTTTTAATCATTGGTAAATGTCTTTGACTCTTATTGATGGTGATGCTAAAATCACATGAAATTTTTTTCGACGCATGTGGAAAGGAACCTTTGTATATGGTTGTGTCACATACATTCTAGATATCCAAACCAATTATTCAACAATTTTTTCACTTCATGATATGTTATGATTCTAGCATGAATAACCCATCTAGTCATTCGAGTAATGATAAGCATCGTACCATTATATAATCGACATTTATGATCAATGTTTCGCAAACACATGATGAGAGTACCAACCTTTAATTTTAGTTTATGATTTGCTAATCCTGAAATGTTCACATTTTTCAGATACTTTGTGGGATAAATTTCTTTGTCTCTAAGTGTAGTCCTTGCCGGAAATGCTACATGAAATTAGTCATTCTTTCCTTCACATATCGTTAAGCATAACCAAAATTAATTCCTAAAGAAAATAAATTAAGCACATACAACGTTTTTCAGGAAATATAAATAACCAATTAAAAACAAATGGAAAATTAATGCCAATAAATAAAAGAGCAAAAGAATTATAACTAAAAAAAATTATAATGAGCACAAGTGGTCTTAGCCTAGTGGCAGGTTGTAAGTCCACAAAAGGCAGGCAACACCAGTGCACCCAGGATCGAGTCCCGCTCCTTGCATTATGCAAGATTTTGACTATTGGGTCAGTTATTTGTGGTCCGAACCGCGTTTTGATTCTGAACTGATTTAAATGGTATAAATGTTGTTGCCAAAAAACCAAAAAAATTTATTATGAAATTTTTTACCTTCTAGTTTGGAGAACACATACTTTACTAATTTTATTGATGTCGTCGTTTGTTGAACTCAAAATGGCTCTCATTTGATCGAACTTAAAATCATTTGAACAAGTGAAAGATTTCACCTAAACCTTACCCACCATAGTTTCTATCAGATCCTCGGCACCACTTATCAGCAAATCTTTTGGGACATTAATTTATGAGAATTTGCATCCCATAACCCCAAAAATAAATATAACTAAGAGAATAGACCATCACNGACTCACTCTACTGGTGTTGTCTTCAATCATATATACGAATTTCAAGGCCTAATATCGAACGGACAATTCCTATCTCTGGAGTCTCTTAACCATGACCAAAAGGTAAAGAGAGTCATTTCTCTGAAGATAGACAACAATTTTTGGGTTATTCAGCTGATCATTGTTAGCTCACAGATAACTGCAGACATTTTGGTGAAGATAGCTTACGAGAACTGGCATAAAGCTGTTGAATACGATGGTAAGATGTTGAATTTCTTACCAGTTTCCGAGAAGGAAGTTAAAAGCTTAGCAAAACCATAATTGCTCAAAGTACAAACAGCTCAGAACCATCACCAGCTGCATAACCAGTATAATAAGCAACATTTGCTTTGTCATAAGAATGTTCTTACCTATTCATCGGTCCCTCAACCGATAGATCATCCCCAGTTCTTACAGCAACATTGCAGCCAATTATTACCCTCATTACCTTGCAACGTGCAGGACTATAACAGGTCGATAGAAAGTTCCAATGTTTCAGGCACATACAGTGGAGAAGACTGGTGTCAACAAAGAGCAGGACACGGCCTTGAAGAAATTTTCAGCGAAGAAATCAGACTAAGGAGCTCTGTTATGCTTGAGACTGACGATATGCAGAGACTTTTGAAGACGTTTGGGATCGGTGTCGACACTGTGGGAAAACAAGCCGGGTTTGGTCACACGGACGAGTCTTTCTATGATTATAAAGTCCCGTACCAAGCTCAGATGGATAACACGTACAGGAAAGAAAGTAGCCGAGGCTCGGGGAAAGCTGTGGTGGGTTGGCTCAAGCTTAAAGCTGCTTTGAGATGGGGTATCTTTATACGCAAGAAAGCTGCAGAGAGGAGGCCTCAGATTGTGGAGACTGAATGAAATAAGACAAAGTCTCTTGGGTCTATCTTGTTTTTTTTTTCTTTTGCCTTTGTTAAATTTCGGTTTGCGTCAAAGCTTGAACACGGTTTATATGAATGCAAAAAAGTTCATCTTTTGGATGAACAATCTAAGGGTAGAGAGAAGTGGACTGTGCTTTATATTGTAACTAGATAAACTGCTTCCATAATTGTGAGGCCTGAATATTTTTGTTATTTATTTATATATAACTGAAACTAACTGTGTTTTATTGATATGTGAGATAATATATATTTTTTATAAAATATATTTTTATTAAAATAAACCAATGAAAAAATAATAATAACACTAAAAGACATAGTGTCTGATTGTTTGGGCTGTAACTTCATCTTACATAGTTAACTTTTGCTTTAAAAACAAAATTAAACCAATCACACTTTAACTTTCCTTAAAATTCTCAAAGTTAAAACAAAATACAATATATACCAATCACACTTTAGTTGTCCTTAAATATCTCACAGCTGAAAAGAAAAATATGTAACTTTTTTTTTGCTGTAATCTTTAAAATATTAAAGCACATTTTGTATGCTTTATGTGTTGCATACTTTTTTATTTTATCTTTCCAGTAATTCAAATTTTAGAATATTTTTAAATTAAATATAGGACAATATAAATTAAATAATTACTATAAGAAAATTATATTTTTTGCCAAATATAATATTATGGTTAAAATGAAAATTATAAGTGAACTATTTTTCAAAGAATATAACATATATTATATATAGTAAAATTGTATATATTTTCGTATATACTATACTATAATATTATTTATTTTGCTGCGAGGAAAAAAATAATAAAAATAAATGTAAAAATTCTACACACAAAATTTTTCAACAGCTACTCTACAGCTACAGCTACAACAAATACATCTACATTTGAAATTTTACAGCATAATTTTATAGTAGCTAATCTACAGCTACAACAAACACGTCTATAGATAAAATTATACAGCAAAAAATCTACAGCTACAGTCCAACCAATTGAGCACATAGTTTGTTAATTTGTAACTGCAGCAGATATCTAATGTTTACTAAATAAGATTTTGAGAAAGTTCCTTGTAAATAATTTTGTATGTATTTGATTGGAGTTTGTCTTCTTCGTCTTCTATTAGAAAGTCATGGTCATTCTTGGATTTGACTATGGAGAATGCAACAATTAATTGTTCACGAGAGAATACATTATTTGGTAAAGACCCACTTTCTTTAGTAAATGTCCATGTTTCTAAAACCGGACCGGACAACAAATCAGATATATATATATATATATATATATTTATGTATATAATTCATATAAAAAATGATGATTTAGTTTATGTAACTTAAGGTTGTAACAGATCCAAGACTGTTAAGATACCAAATTAAATATTAACATTTAGTTCTGATTTTTTGGGTTTTCGGAGCTTAAATACTTTATTTCTAGTAGAGGTTTTGATAATGTCATGATAAATTAATGAGTTATACCAAAATTTTGTTTTAACTCGACCCGGCCGGGTTTTGGGGTTTTTCCGGGTTTTTACCGGGTTTTTTGGTTCGAAGAGATTTTTGGGTTTTAATATAACTCAAACCGGATAGGCCACCAATTCCCGGTTTAACTAGTCGGACCGACCGGTCCTGTTCGATTTTTTAATGTCTTTGACTCTTATTGTTGGTGATGCTAAAATCACTTGAAATTTTTTTCGATGCATATGGAAAGGAACCTTTGTATATGGTTGTGTCACATACATCCTAGAAATCCAACCCACTTTTTCACTTCATGTTATGTTATGATTCTAGCATGAATAACCCATCTAGTCATTCGAGTAATGATAAGCATCGTACCATTATATAATCCGCATTTGACATTTATGATCAATGTTTCACAAACACAAAATGAGAGTAATAATAGTTAATTTTAGTTTATGATTTGCTAATCCTAGAATGTTCACATTGTTCAGATACTTCGTGGGATAAATTGCTTTGTCTCTAAGTGTAGTCCTTGCCGGATAAATGCTACATGAGATTAGTCATTCTTTCCTTCACATATCGTTAAGCATAACAAAATTAATTCATAAAGAAAATAAATTAAGCACGTACAACGTTTTTTCAGGAAATATAAATAACCAATTAAAAACAAATGGAAAATTAATGCCAATAAATAAAAGAGCAAAAGAATTATAACTAGAAAAAAATTATAATGAGAACAAGTGGTCTTGGCCTAGTGGCAGGTGGTAAGTCCACAAAAGGCAGGTGACATTTATAATGAGCTCCTTGCATTATACAAGATTTTGACTATTGGTCAGTCATTTGTGGTCCAAACCACGGTTTGATTCTGAACTGATTTAAATGGTATAACTGTTGTTGCCAAAAAAACAAACAAAAATTATTATGAAATTTTTTACCTTCTAGTTTGGAGAACATGTACTTTACTAATTTTATTGATGTCGTCGTTTGTTGGACTCAAAATGGCTCTCATTTGATAGAACTTAAAATCATTTGAACAAGTGAAAGATTTCACATAAACCTTATCCACAATAGTTTTTATCACATCCTCGGCACCACTTATCAGCAAATCTTATGGGACATTAATTTATCCCCAATATCTAAAATCCATTTTGAAAATTTCTTGAAATTATTATGCACCTTCTCCATCGTTGAGTCCAGCAAGCAACCTCATGTTCTTTGTAAGTTTCAAAATCTTACAATTTTTCCAAATATATTATGAGTTGAGAGATGATCAGATAAATTCAGAGATGCCACCACCAGAGATAACATGCAAAATCTGTCTAAGTTCCTCTCTAAAAACAACACCCAGTCTTCAAACGATATTTTTATATGGTGTGATAATTATTTCAATACTGTAGTCACAATTTTGGATAATTAAAAAAATAATATTATTTATGACAATTTTCAGCATAATATTATATACTGACACAATATTCAACCACAAATTCCAATCCGTAATGTTCTTCTTATGTAATTCATTTATATAATGACTGATATTATTTTATTTTTATACTAAAGAAAACACAATTTTTTTGGATAAATATATATAAATATTCATATCAATAAAGAATAGATGAATAGAAGCCCAGAAAAAAAAATTATAAAAATATATGGTCTGCCATATAAAGATATCGTTTGTAAATATTGTTGTATTCCCAGAGCAATTGTTTGATATACCCACTTTCTTATACCGGCCAACTTCAAATATACTCACTTTAATTAATCACATATACCTATTTTCAATCTATAATTAATTTAAGGTACTAAAGTTTATAATTTATGGTTGAAACTTTGTAAGATTGGGGTTTAGTGTTTAATAAGTATTTGAGTTTAAGTTTTAAGGTTTTAGGGTTTATATTTTAGGAGAGTAGGGTTAAAAATGTTTTTTGGGTTTAGAATTTTAGGAGACACCATACTGAGAAGGTGGTCAGTAAAGCACTACTTAAAAAAAAAAGGGAAAATTCTAAAAAAAGGGTTTTCACTACTTGATTATAGATAGGTCTCTTTATCAAGTTTAATTAGAAGTACGTTTTTATTATTTTTTAAATACCAAAATACTTTTAAAAGACATAGTTGTGAAAAATTTTGATTAAAAAATTGAATACTCTGTATCACCTAGAGGATTCACCTTTCCCTTTTTGTAATAACTATTTATAGTAACAAAAAAAAAAAAAAACAAAAAGACCCAAAATCGTAGATATTTTTTTTAAATGGTCCACCCTGGGATGGAACCCGCGAACTTTGACTTTCGTAGAGGTGGTTCTAATTATTTCTTATTTTTATGTCGTGAAAAAGGATTCTAATTTTTTTTTTGGTAGAATACGCATTCTAAATGCAATTTTAAAATGGAAACCTCTAACTGGGTTGGAGTGTCTACAGTCCCAATTTCTCCAAATTTTTTTGAGTCATTCGCCAAATAAAAATTCTAACATACGGTTTTTTCAAAGTACAAATTCTAATAAGATTCTTCGAAGAATACGAGTTCGAAACCTGTTCTAAATAGTTTCAGAATATTACTTCAAAATGAAATTGTGGTTAGCAGAACAAAAGACGTATTCTAAAATTTTGAACTACACAGAATACGTATTCTAATAATTTTCAAGTATTCTCCTAAGATTATGTATTAAAAAAAAAACCAGGATTAGTCTTCTGAAAAACCAGATTCGAAAACCCAAAAAAAAAAAAATCAAAGAGAATTACCTTATTTAATTGACATATTAATTGATTTCTCCCCTCGAGTTATCAAATGATTGTTGAATTAATGGTGGATAGTACTATGAACGAATTAAACTATAAAACATACCGAAAAATCAAATTTGGAATCTGGCATTGAACATGTTGGATTTCTGAATCAAGCAAACAATCCACGATAATTAAACAAAAGAATCATAATCATACGAAATATGAACAATCGAAGATGAAGAATATTATCAGATTTGAATTATTATGTAAACAATGGACGATGGAGAATTATATAGAGATTACCTACTAATTAATGAACAATTGACGATGAAGAATATTGCATAGATTAGAGATATATTTTTTTAAAAAAAATTAAAAATCATTAGGAATATTAATCAGATTCAAAAAAAAATTGTTTAACTATTAATTAAGACTAGTCTAGTCATTTTATATCACTTTAAAAATAAAGACCTATTTCTACTCAAGTAATGAAAAAAAGACCCTGTCATGGAATTTTCCCTAAAAAAATATTAGTGTTAATCTCTTTATAAAAATTCATAATAATGACCACATATTAAAAGAAAAGTGTTCGACAATTTCAACCATTTACTACACTACAACTTTATAGTTGGCAGTGTGTATTGGTTTATATATTCATTTAAGTACGCACATTTACCGATTTTTTTTGGGACATACATAATTAAATCGGTATTTACATTTTAAACACATTTTATTTTCTTTTAACTATCTGAATATTAAGAAAAAAAAAAAAAAAAAGCAACAACTCAACAACCACCAACTGTCCTTATGAATAATATATGCATGTTTGTTTGTGTATGAATTAAATGTGCTTGTGTTTGTGGCTATCATATATCCCTTCGTTTGTAAACCAATATGTAGGACCGGAGCTATTCAATAACCAACAAAACGATCACACACCAAGAAACTGATCTACACTCTCA
>OVAF01003934.1:0-11047 GCA_900406245.1 Odontarrhena argentea
CTCCGATCTGGAATCATCATAGAAGTGATTAAGAAACTCATTCTTTGTCCCTTCCCATGTGGTGAGAGATCCAGGTGCCAGTTGCCTTAGCCATGTTGAAGCTTCTCCTGCAAGAGAGAAAGGAAACAAAGTGCAGAATAGGTAGTCATGACTGACTCCATTTGCCTTTAGTCCATCAACAATGTGCTCAACCTTCTCAATGTGATCCATAGGATGCTCATTGGGAAGGCCATGGAACTGATGTTGCCCCATAAGAGTGTAATACTGCACCGGAATGTGAAAATCTTGCCTTTCAAAAGGAGGTCAAATAGCTGACCTGTTGGCATAAAATTGGTCAGGCCTATTGTAATCAGCAAGAGTCCTTGCTGCTTGAAGATCTCCTTCCTCGTTCTCTTGGTGGTGATCGTTGACCTCTTGGATCACATTGCCCTCCGCATCAAGCTTCTGGCCATGTGCATTACGCCTGTTTCCTTCGATATCGAATAGATGTCCACCTTCTCCTTGGATGAGTACTAGCGGATTCACCATGTCTGTTTGCTTTTTGGCTTTCCGGTTCGTTCTCTCCAAGTGTGCTAGCTCTTTGTTGCTTAATGAAACAAGATCCTTGTCCTTGTTACTTCTGGTTTTGTGATGAGGCATACACCTGAAACAACCACAACAAAAAGCTAGTAAGTAAAACTGAAAAATAAAAACTTAGACGATATTCTAATGAGATAAATTGCAGGCAACTATCTAAGTCCCCGGCAGCGGCGCCAAAATCTTGATGGGGATTAAGTTTTACCCAAATAAAATATCTGCAAGTGCACAGAGATGCAGTTATAGTATAAAGGGTTATCGTTCCTCAAAGACTAAGTAGTTGCACGACAATTATCAAATTCGAATCAAGCTAAGCAGAATAATTAACTAACTAAGAAATCAAACAAACGAAAGCAAGCGAGGTTGTAAACGATTTAAACGAAGTCAGGTTTCAGGCAATTCGCAGGAGAATCAAGATTAAAGACATGCAGGTTATCAGGGAAAACAGTTCTAGAACATGAATCTTATTCTATAGCTAACCAACTTCCGTTGCGAAAACTATCTATGCTAAACTTCCTAGAATCCAAATTCCTTTGCAATCCTAATGAGAGAAACAAGCATTAAAGCACAGGTTCAATTGTTCACAAATTGTCTAAGCCAAATTTCTTTGCGAATAAACAAGTTGCTCATCTAAGATAGTTCAGGCAATTACTAACACTCTCGTGTATAATAACTAACCTAAGATCTAAATTCTAAGTGGCCAACAAAGAACTAGCATTGAACACAATCTAGATGAAGAACTGGTGAGAAACCCTAACAATCCTAACAAGTCAATTAATCCTTCATCTACCCTTGAAAAACCCTAAACCTAACAGGTGATCTACTCAGACATAATCAAGTATGAACAAGACATGTCTGAATATGCATAAATATAAGAAAATAGAGTAATACAAGGGTTCAAAGCTAATGAGATTTCTCTCCCTAAAAACTCAAAGCAAAAACTAAAGATGGCCTAAACAATGGCTCAAAAACGACTATTTATAGGTTACAACACGATTTGGGTAAAAAGAAAAACCCTAGCAAACTTTGTGGCCAAGTTTGCAAATAAGGAAAACTTGCAAATCTTCATGTGTCAATAGATGCATCACTTGTGTCGATCGACACATCAGCATATTGGTCGATCCCGACTTCTTCAATCGATCCGAAAGTCCCACGGTCTTTGGTGAACATGTGTGTCGATCGACACAGAAGGTGTGTCGATCGACACAAGCCTTCAAAATCCTAATTCTTCACCAGACAGCTTCAATCTTCCTCCAAAGTTGCTCAATAAGCTCCAATGCATCCAAATCGTGCAAACACCTGATAAAGACTCTAAAAACACTAAAAAGACTCGATAGAACGATGATATCATGGTGGAAATCAGATAAAAACCACGATATATCAAGAAATGAAAAGAAAACCCTAGAAATGAAGCAATTTGGGATCTCTCAAATCGACTTAAGGGTTCCCAAGAAAACTTCACAATACCCAATTGGATTACAAAGAAACACAACATATCGAAGAAATCTCTAAGAAAATATAAAGAATCAAATCCCTAAATCCATCAAATCAATTATTGGAAATCCTGGTTTTGGTGTGGGGAGATTTGAAGAAGAAGAAGACGAAGAAGCGAGAGGAAGAAGAAGAAGAAGAACACCAAGTGAAGCGAGAGGAAGAATAAGAGGTTCTGAGAGTTGGGGAAGAAGTAGAACAAGACGAGAGGATGAAGAAGAGATGCACGATTTGCTCTCTCTCTTTTTTTTTTCTTTGTGAAATGAGGAAAAAAAAAAGAATTATCTTTTATAATTTGAGACAACACTTCGTGAAAAGTTTGGCTCAAAGTGAAAATTTTAGCTAAGTATTGGCGAACAAGTGATTTTAGCTTTCCGCTTTTGTATTATTTGCTATAATTAAGAATAACGTTTCTAAAATGCTATGATATCATAGCTAAATCCTGAATAGCATCTTTGATAGCTTTTACGAAAATCGTGCTATCGTAATGTGTTATCAATACATATATTTCTTGTAGTGTCATTTCACGAAGAATTCATTGGTACCATTGAAGATCTGTGAGAGGGGGGGGGGGGGGGACTTCNCGACACCCATTTTGCTACCATTGCACATATTTGTGTCCTACATGATTTCTGTTTCTGAACTTATTTGTGTCTTGTTTCGGTGTTCGGCTGGGAAAACATTAAAGTCTTTAACAATGTCCTGATGTATGACTGAGACAATTACCTATTATCTACATATTTTACCGGCTACGAATCTTTTTTACTTTGTAGTGATATAGTTTTCGTTGGTGTTTAGGGTTTAGGACAATAAAATTATAAAATTACCGGATAAACAGCTGTGGGATTAAGCAATAGTATGTTTGGTTTAGGGTTTACTGGTTAATGGTCATGATAGCTAGTAATTGGTCAATATGCCCAGGAATTTCTTTCATACTTCAAGAAACATGAGTCTAACAAAGTGCAAACAACAGCAGATCGAACAACTGCATAAAAGAAACTAAAAACATCACATATTCTTAACTTCTGCAACCTAATTCTTGACCATTCCTAGGATCACTACGACTACAACAGTGAAACCCCCCCAAGACAAAACGATGAACTGCGGAAGCAATTTTTCTCGCTCAGCAGCAGCCAGACCATCAGACTCTAGCTTATTCTGTCATTCATCCTAGTTGTTACCTGAATTCGTGGACATAGGTCTGGAACCATTCACAACTTGTTCATTCCTTGCTCTTAGAGATGCTTTAAGTACCTTTAGCTCGTCTTTTAGCCGACGAATCTCATCTCTCGCCTCCAATAAACTCTCCTTCTACCATCCATGTGGCTTTTCTTCATCTGCCCAAATGAAAAACCCATGAACAATGCATCTGTAAAATCTTCTGCCCGGATTTTCATCCGTCCATGATTTCACCAACGATGTCGCCTTTCCGCACTTGCAAAGAGGTCCCGTAATCAGGCACCGCGAGTTTGCATCAGACACTGAACCCGAGCTTTGGCTCATCCCGATTTCGGATTCCCCTAATTTTTGGTAAGCCAATTCGATGAAGAAGAAGTCGAATATTAGACGAGAATATTAGGATTATGTCATAAATAGAATTTGGGGGTTTCTACAGAGGGTGAACAGTGACCGACAAAAAATGGGGCTAGGCACGTGCAAAGTTTAGGGTCGGATGAGAGGAGTATGCAAGTGATGGGTTCAAGGTTTAATATTGAGGGTTTAGAGTTTATGGTTTGGTTGTTTAGGGTTTAGGGTTTTGAGATTAGGGTTTAGGGTTTAGGTTGTGTAAGGTCGTTTAGGATTTATCGTTTAGGTTTTAGGGTTTAGGGTTTAGTGTTTAGGGTTTAGTGTTTAGGGTTTAGGGTTTAGGATTACGGGTTCAGGGTGTTTAGGGTTTAGGGTTTATGGTTATTAAGATTAACGGTTTAGGGTTTAGGGTTTAGGATTAATGGTTTTGGGTGTTTAGGGTTTATTGGTTATTATGTTTAGGGTTTAGTATTTAGCATTTAGGGTTTTAGGGTTTATTGTTGTCAAAGTGTTTAGTTTAGGGTTTAGGGTTTAGGGTTTAGTGTGTAGGGTTTATGGTGGGTGTTTTGTTAGTTATATTTACAGTAACCTTTAATTGTTTCCGAAATTGTACAATATATGAGCAGAAATATAAATTGTTAACCAAACATAAAAATTATTTACAGAGTTAGAGTATATGGAATGTGTCCAGAAGTGGGATTAGACAGATATGTGTTTGTTCTTATGTCTAATATGAAGTGTGTCGAGCCTAAATTTTAGTTACCTAGTTATATTTTTATATTTCCATGTTAACTCGTTACGTATTAGACAATTTGTGATATTGTTTGGAGTTGAAATAAACGACCATCTAAATCGCCAGGAAACTGGCATCAAGGTCCGAGTAATGATTCGTGTTTTTGGTGTAGAATTGCAGTCATAGTACCATACATAAAAACACTTCAATATATCACAATGGGCAAACAACTTATTCCCCTCCGGCTTTTATTTACATAGTTTCAAGCCAGAGGTCCTTGGGATGATAAGATTATAATACAAGAAACAGCATTAAACGGTGGCTGACCCAACTATAGCCGCTCACAGAACATTATTGTTGGGATGATACGCATCGAACTGAAATCCACTTGGTGAAAAGTAGGTTGACCCACCTACAGCCTGCATGATTATTGTTGCCCCATGATAGCGGTCTACCCCTCACTATATAGGGTTGGTGCAGGTTGCACGGTTGTGTCCCACGCCCTTGCACCTCCCACACACTGGTGGACGCCTCGTTATTCCAGGCTGTTACATTAATTGGTGAAGTGTAAATTATTGGCATAGTTAAGACATATGAAATACAAATGGCAAGGGTTTTACCGACTCTCTCCTCTTGAGATTATTCTTCTCGTTCGAGGTCTACTAGGCGGCCTCTTTGTTCTAGGGGGAAAGAGATGGATGTCTGGAAGTCTAGGAGACGGATTACCTGAGGGGTTAAACTGTGTAACTGGGTTAATAGCCTGGGTGTAAGCATACTGCCAGTATCTAGAGAAGACGGAGACATATTTTACCGTCAATGTCTCGTACATCTTTTATGCTTGTTGGAAAACCATAAAGCCTCTGTTGCAAGAGATAACAAAGAAGAAGATCCAAGTTCTGAAAGGCTGCGGGAAAGATGAGTTGCTAGAGGTAAGCTATTGATAGATTAATATGACACTAGCTTATTTAAAATTTCTAATTTGTAGCTTGTTCTAATAGTATTTGAGTTTGACATGACATATATAGTTCTTACAGAGACAAAGCAAAGTCAAAGTAGTTGTAGGTCTATTGTTACTTCAGGGGAGGGACACAATACTTGAGTATGTGAAGTAGATGCATTGAGTAGAATGGTAGAGACCAGTTAAGCAAGTTCTCTTTTTGCTATGATTCCAACTGTGGATGCATTGAGTAGAATGGTACTACTGGTCCTCTAAGTAGATGTCTAGAAAATCAGAATTTTGCCTTTTTCTTCACAATGTCGAGAAACTAAAATTCATTTGGTTGTTATTCATCTAGGTAAAGGCATATGAGCTTGTTTTCATAGGGATTGTACATTAGACCCTTTTAGATCAGAGAGATCATCTACTTATCACTCGTTTTCCTGATGCTTTATATTTGGTCTCATCATAATATACCATTTTGCTTGTTTCAACAGGCAGATGTACATGAGTAGGGCTTGAACCTGATTTTATAGCTGACATTCAAGGATTTTTAGAAGATCAGATGAGAGTTGGGTTTAGACAACAGTTTATTACTCTTATAAAGGTATTAACCACTTGATTTTTTTTTTTTTTTTTTTTTTGGTTTTTTNCTCTTAATTATATATAGAACCAAATTCAGAATTCAAATAAACCAAAAATATATAAGTATAAAAACAGGAAAAAGAATATCGCCAAACTGAAAGAATATCGCCATACTGAACAAGAATATTATATTTATCAGTTTAAATATCTTTATTTATCCAATAGTATATATCCATATCTTTATAAAATATTATATTTTTCAGTTTAAATATCTATTAATATCTTTATAAATCAACATGTCGTGTAGTTTTGAGGCGGCATACTTTTTGCTAAAACTCCCCACTAAAATTCCCCACTAACTCAGAGATTTTCTCCCTTAAAACTGTTATTATCCCACTACTGTTTCATTAAATTGTCACGATCTTTTTTTCTAAAATATCGTATCTTTCTGAGAAGAACATAGGTGAACAAAATTCTTCTGTTTTCTTCTAATTTATCTTTAAATTATCCTAGGAGATCCTAGGAGGTTTATTAATTTGCTTTGTTTTTATAATCGTTGTCTATCTTTTTATCATTCATTGAGTTGTTGTCGTCGTTTGTGTTAATACAGAGCGTAACTATGGAGGTGAATCACGTTGTGGATCGAGCTAATTTGCCAGTGCTGCATCCCGCTTGTGCTAACAATGCTAAATGGTAACAATGCTTCTACATCTCCTTTGATAATTTTGTTTAAGTTTGTTTCTGTTGTGTTTGTCAATCTGTTTTTGTGATAATCTATTCTCAAAATGTATTTTAAAAGGAAATAAAAGAACAAATAGATACTATGCTTACATAGGGATCCTTGATAATATGTTTTGATCATTTTTCACGTATAATGTTGTTTTAATGTGTTTCAAAGATAATATATTTTAAGTAGATTTTTTGAGTCTGATTGTTTTCATTCAACAGGTTTAAGCATGACACTGAAGTCTCAACCAATGTGAGAAGGATAATTCAGAGCTGCTTTCGTTGTCCATTGTACTCTTGGAAAAGAGTGCCTCCTCAGGACAAACGAACTTGATTTACTTTATTCCAGGTATCAGTAGGTTTTAATCAGATTATTTCATATTGATATTTTCCTAATATATATGTGTATTTTTTTTGTTTTTCAGGCCAAGTATAACTGGATTCCAGCAATCAACAATCAAGTTGAATGAGAGTTCAAGAGTCTTGCTGCTTATCGGCTTAAGGCGATGATAAGCAACGCAAAGAAAGCTGATGAGAAACCAGTTTGGATCTTAACGGAGTACTGGCTCCTTATGAAAGCTCATTGGGCAACTCTAAAGTCAAAAGCCAACAATGAGAAAGATCGGGCTTCTCGGATGTCGGATCGAGGTGGTTTAGGTCCTCATTCCCACGTAGCAGGTTCCAGATCATATGCCAAAGTTCAAGATGTGTTGGTAATGTTTTTGTTTTATTATTTGCACTTGTTGTTTGTTGTTTTTATGTGTTTTGTTGCTGTTTTCAACTGCTAAAAGGTGGTGATGTTAATCTTTTGCAGAAAGCTAACAATGAGGATTGTTCATTCATTGCTGTGATGAAGAAAACACATCAGAAGCCGGATGGAACGTATGTTGATCAAAGAGCGCAACTGCTGATAGATATATATGAGCAGCGTGTACAAGAACGCTTGGAACAGCTACAAATTGATGGTGAGGAGGATATCACAGCTGAAAGTCTTGACCAGAATGAGAAAAATGAGATAAGGTAAAGCTTCTGATTTTTGTTTGTGATTGCTGTCTTTCTTTTCTGAATTTATCTTTATTGTTTCTCATCAAGTTTCTGACTACAAATTGTGCTTTTCAATTCGTTAGGCTGCTGCTGACTCTTTTAAAGGGGGTAGCATGTTTGGACTTGGAGCACTTGGCAAAGGCAACGAGATTGCATTTGCGGATGGTCACTACAAGAAAAAAGCATATTAATTGCATCTGAAAAACGCTATCTAACGATACGATAGCGTTTAGTTAAACGCTCTGTCATCGCCCGCGATAAAAAGTATGACACTTTAGATAGCGATTTTTTGTTATGCTATTGAATCTTTACATACTATAGCGGATTAAAATATGCAATAAGATAATATTTAATAACGCTTTTTCTCTGTTATTAATTTTGTTTTCACAGCGTTTTAAAGCTCTTATCTATTTAGTTATTATAGCATTGGACTTGTGTTATGTGTACTAATAATATAGCATTCAAAATACATTATATATTATTATTTATTGTTAACGTATTTGTATTTTTATCGTATTCCAATTTGTATTTTAATTTATTTGTATTCCTCTATAAATATAAAATAATATATTCAATAAACATAAAATTAATTTTTAGTATTGATAGAATATACTAATTACACCACAGATCACTATAAATATATAAATCATCTAACTTATAAATTCTAATAGCTTAATCACTTAATGGTATCCAAATTGCTACAATGAAACGATGGGTACAAGATCCAAGTTAGATGCTTCTTCAGCACCAATCTAAATCATCCAAGACTGAATTTGGTTGATCCTACTCGTTCATGTTCAACATAAATCTCTGATATTCTGAACCATTTGACAGTGTCTTGTTCATCGCACATTAAACCCAAAGTTCTGCAGGCAGAGAATATTGAGTGGTCTCCAATTACACCATTCTCTTCCGTCTCCTTTGTTTGATCCTTCTGCAATTTTGTAACCAAACACACAAAATCACTGGTAAATTTTTTCTTTGCTACAGGAAAAAAAAAGATGTAACGAAAAATCAAAATCTCATAAGTGAAACGAAGAGGAGAACTCGTTTGGATTAGGTTAAATCTTCCTCGTGAGTATCTTAAACATGCTTTGTTCTAGAGCGGCTTTGTTAGATTAAGAGAGGAGATTGAGATGAATGAGAGATACTTTCATGAAAATCACATAGTAGAGTACCTTAGAGAGAGAGAGAGATTCTGAATCTTCAAATCATCTCCAAATCTTCTTCACTCTCGAAATCGGAAGGCAAGGATGAACCATGACTGCATCTTAAACTCTCATCCCCTAATCGACTCCCTTAACATCTAAATAAACAAATGAGACAGAATTTGGTTAAACTCAAAACGAAAAACCCAACACCTAAAAAATCCAGATTGATTTGCTTACACTTGTTGGGATTTTTCTGGAATCTCTTCGGCTCCGTGACAAGGGAGAAGGGTAGAAGAAGAAGGATGGATTTCCAGATCTTAAGCGTTTCCTTTTCCCGTAATTTTTTTATGTTTTTTTATGTAAACAAGATTAGATCTAGATGGACGGACAAGATTAAAAGTAGTGAAGAGACACAGAAGAATGAACGGATACGATTGACTACGAGTTGTTCTTTGCTGCCAAGTCATCAATCCCAGAGATCCAATACTACTGATATCATTGGTTCTCATCATTCTTTTTCATTAATTACTGATTTTATTTAATTTGTAATAGAGATTTTTTTGCATAATATTATACTACTCTACTAATACAAAAAAAAAAAAAAAAAATTGTTTCAAAAATTTGCAAACGATTAATAATGATATAACCTATATTATTTATAGAGGTTTACGAATTACGAGTTATAAATTTTGATTTGGGTTAAAGGTTATGGTTTATAATATATTGTTATGCGTTATTGTAAATATTAGTACAATATATAATAGATGTTTTACATATATGAATTTTACTATTTTTTCCTTTTTTCATAATTCAAAATTTTCAGATGCCTAACGAAAAATACATTTTATCAAAAGTTATGTTTGTTTTGTGATACAATAAACAATTAATTAACACACTAATTTGAAAACCTTGAAAACTATATACCCTAAATCATAAAACTTAAACGAATAAGCCTTAAAACACAAATTCATCTATCAAACACTAAACTTCTTATATATCAAAATTTACAAAAGAATATAATTATTAATTCAAAACCATAAACCTTAAACCCCTAAACCCTAACCCCTAAACCCTAAACCCTAACCCCTAACCCCTAACCCCTAACCCCTAAACCTTGAATCTTAAACTTTTAAAACACTCATTTCCTTTAAAAAAACAAAGTTCATAAATTAAAATTAATCAAACACTAATTTACTTTATATTAAATAAAATAAAAAAAATTATGTATGAACACATGATCTTGTTCCAATCTGAAATCAAGACTAATCATAATCTTGTCTAAGACCCCTAACCCTCTAAACCCGTAACTTCTAAAGTCTATCATAACTCCTTAACTCTAAATAAAACAAAGTCTTTAATTGGTCACCGAAAAAAAATACTTACTTTTTACAAAAATTATGCAATAATTTAAAACATCTATAAACCCAAACTAAATATATAAAAATACCAAATCTTTAATTTTAATTTTTCGTTGTGTATTGATAATGCTCTTTTTTATTGGTTTGGATGGCAACATAATTGAAACATCACAATAAACACTTGAAGAATCAAAAGATACATAAACAAAAATATGCTTCAAGAATAATCATACAATCATACATCTTCAAACGCAGTGAAGCTTTGTCAGTCGGCTGTTGAACAACCTTAAAAGATATAACCTTCACCATTTCAAGGACTTCCTCGGGACTGTTCACATTCTTAACAAGGCTGCAAATAATGGTGTAGGTACACTCAAGATCTGGTTAAGAGGCAAACAACACAAAATTATTCATGCGAAAATGTATATGGTATAACAAAAAAAGGACTGTAGCTGACGAATAAGCATGTGTGATATGTTAAAATGATTAAGAAAGAAAAAAGACAGACCTTTCTCAGAGATCTTGGATGATACCAAGTCGGCTGATGTTACCATTAACGTTGCCAATTCTAGCCACCTTCCAGCTACAATGGACTCCTCTGCCTCCCTACATAGTCTAGTGACTTGAGGCTCTGCAGCCTAAGCATAGAAAACAATTGTAAAACGAAAAATTGCAGCAACATTTCTTACGAAAAATACATATCAAGTGAGACTGTAATCGCCATAGTAGTTAAAACACTAAATTTCTCAAATTCAAATGATTTCAGCAGACCATACTTGGCAATAGTCATATGAATTAGAATCCACAAAAATTTCCAACTGAAAACACCAAATACATAATGCTCTTTTTTATTGGTTTGGATGGCATCGTGTGAGAATAACCAAGCTTCTAAAACGGATATACTTCGTTGAAGATATAA
>OVAF01003936.1:0-11043 GCA_900406245.1 Odontarrhena argentea
AGCTGTAATGCTCCAATTAGAATTGATGTTCTGGAAGGACAATATCAAACTGCTATGAAGTCTAAAGATCGCATGAAGCGTGATAGACTCATTGGTTCCAAATATAAGAATCCTCGGAAAAGAAAGGAGCATACTTAATTGACCAGAGCAAGGAATGAGAGATTATAAGTGTCTCTAGAAGAGACTGAATGATCTCGAGAAGAGACAAAACATGACAAAGATAGAAATTCAGGTACCTGACTATGAAAAATCTAGCTAGTTNAAATAAAGTCTATTGAAAAGTGTACACAATGTAATGATTGGCCCAATTGGAAATGAAGAAATAGACGAATAATTATAATCTCTAGAAGAGAAATATTTGGACCAGTTGTCCGTACAACTAAAGTGTTGAAACCAGTGGAATATAAATGAGTTTTTGTGCCGAAGTATGGTACAAGTAGTGATTGTGAGATCTAAAGCACATTTGGTTTAATAAGTATGATTACAAAGACACGTAACTCATTATGAAAATATATATTCTTTTGTGGTGGATGCAAATACTCTAAGTCTGGCAGTAAGAGAGAAATTTAATTTTCGCTAATGGTTATAGCGTACTTATATGGACCACTGGATAATGGTTTAGATATGAAAATCCCTGGAGGATTAATGATATATCAAAACATTTTGTTCTCGAGAACCATACTGAATTACATTCAAAGAAAATATGAAGCATGAGATTTAATCATGTAAATTTATACTTATGTGTGTATATGGATTGAAGGGATCCTAAAAACTGAAATTTATTAAACTCTTGTAGAGTTATCAGAAATTCATATTCATGCAAATTTCGGGTTGCATCAGAATTCTGTGGAAAACCAGATTCATGCGAATTTCGTGCAATATCAGATTTTGTGAAAAGGCATATTCGTGCAAATTTCGGGCAGCACTTGTTTTGTGCAAATTTCAGGCAGAATCTGGAAATTAGTGCATGAATGTTAATTTATATTCTTATGGATTGAAATACTCCGGAAGTAAGTGATATAATTGTATTTGATAAAGAGAAGGTTGTGAGACTGACTCAATTAGCCCGTGCATGTAATCAAGGAAATTTAGCAAATGATTTATTATAGTTGCAGTGTATATTGATGATTGAGACATCATAGAAACTCCTGAAGAGGTTTTATATACATTGAAATATCTGAGATAAGAGATCATGGAAAGATAAAGTTTTCTTGAATTTATGGGATGAGCATCTAGAAAAAGATATAATATATTGAAAGATCCTTACGTAAAAGGCTCACATATTTTTGGTTCGGATGTACCATAATTCAATTGATGTTCATGAAATTTTGATATCTTTCATGACCGAGAGATGAAATCTCGTAAGATAAAAAGGAAAGTTAAAATAACCCCTAGCTTATACATGAAAAACATCTATGTAAATGTTTGAAGAATTGTATATAAAAATAATTATGGACTTGAAGTCTATATAAGTTAAGAAAAGAAAGTATATGCAAAGGAATACTATGGACTTGAAGTCTACTAGATTATATGATACTCATACGAGTTTGTTTACTCAAACTTTACTTGTGATAGTTTTATGAAAAGATGATATATATGTTGGAATGCATCTCTAGGAGAAGATGCTTCCAAGGGGGAGAATATATATGACGATTAGCGTGGTTGTACTCTTTTTCCTTATCATGGTTTTTATCCCATTGGGTTTTTCCTTGACAAGGTTTTAACGAGGCAACAAAACACGCAAACTACTATAGATACCGAAGGAAGAATCATATAAATACAAATGATATATGAAAGATATGTCAGACCTCAAAAGTATTAATGATACATAAATGAGATCGAGCGAAGAAGACTAGTGATGCTACAAGTTCGTTTCAAGTGAAGATTAGAAGTCTTACTTACCAAGACGCTTCCAGGTACTACTTTCAAGAAATTAGTTCATCATATTGGACTACGTCGTCTCAGAGATAAAGTCATGTAATCATGAGGGGGAGTAAAAGCGAAGATCTGAAGCCATATACTTTATGAGGACTTGAGGAGGAGTACAAGCGCACTGCACTCTTTTTCCCTTAATCAGGTTTTGTCCCACTAGGTTTTCCTGTTAAGGTTTTTAACGACGCAGCATTTTACGCTTATTAGTTTCATGTAATAATGGTCATCCAAGGGGGAGTGTTATGAGCCCATTAATGGATGCCCATTATAAGCCCATTAATATAAGGAACCCTAATCCTGTAACCTATATATATGGCTCTTCTTCTCTAATAGAAATCACAACTTCAGTTTTCTCTCTTTCTCTTCATAACATTATATAATTTATATTGTATAGTATGTGTGTGAGTAGGAACAGTTGTTTTCTTAACGGCTACCAACGAAATAGCGCGCATGCTTTACCGCTTTGACAGTTGGATCCCACGTGCGAACTCCAACTTCGTGTTGTTAAATCTTTAGACACATGAACTTCTTTCCGTTTACAAAACCGCGTTACAACTGAAGAGAAGACTAGCACCAGAAAAGGAAAAAAAAAAAATCTTACCAAAATTGTATATTTAAGATAGTATATTAAGTCCACTTGTAAGGACATTTTCTATCACTTAGCCAAGAAGAATATGTATGTGTGCTTTAGTTATAGCTTGTTTTATTGATAACATAACATTTTTGTATGCATAAGATATTGTTAGATTATAAGTTTATAACATCCAAAAATATAGAATTAATGGCCTAAATTTCAATAAACATAAAATGAAGGATAATTACAATTTTGATCATATATTAAGTGTCCTTATGTAATGTAATTTGATTTGCAGCGGATGTTAACAACTATAAAAATTGAATAAAAAATTATGTTCTTGATAAAGTAAGAAAAGTTTTATTATTTATAAATAATAAATGTAAATTAAATTTTATTATGTATAACATTCTTCATATTGTATCGAAAATCTTCTTTTAATTAGAGAAAGTTAGGTGTGGTTTTTAATTTCTTACTGGCTAAATTACTCCCAAACTTGGTTTATGGTAATTTAAATTTGGTTTTGTATTTTGATTGTTTTATAATTAATTAGGAAGAATCGAGATTGTATTTTCTACTTTCTAAAAAATTAATATAATTATAATTAATATTTATGAAAACAGAAGATCTTCTCAGAATAGCAAAATCTTAGCATTGTTTCTTCTTACTTGTGCTTGAACTAGGGCACCGTAACACCAAAAATTCATTTTCAAAAACTCAAAATAATCGGAACGGTGTGGATAAGATAAAATAATAAGTATTGAAGGTGAAGGTGAATCTAATAGAGGAAGAGCGGTAGAGAAGAAAGAGTAAATTATCAGATTATATTTTAGGATTTCCTAAAACTAAATTATTATTTATTTCTTTTAATATTTATTACAAAAATTATTGTAATTTATGTTTACAATTTAATAATAAATTTTATTATAAATCCAAAACTCAATTAAACTAGAAATTGGTTTAGTAGTAATAGTTAGTTAGAATTAAGGTTAAAATAGATATTACACATTAAAAAAAAAATATTTAGCAAAGAAATTAAAAACCGTTGTTACATATGTTAATAGGAGTTGGGGTGTGAGTTTGGGCAAATATTGTGTATGCGTATGAAAAATATATACACTAGTATTTAGATCGGATATGAAATAGCCGGTTGAATCTGACCCAAAAGATAAATAACCAAAAGCGATTCCAATGTTGGTCTTAGAAAACCAGACCAAAGTTGACCCAAATCGTAGAGGGTAAAACAGTCATAAACTAAGCTCTCTTAAAAACCCTAGAGAAAACAGTGTGAATAAAAAGGGTTGCGCCACTTCTCTCTTTATAACTCAACTCAGAACATAATTGCTTCTTTCTTGTGTGTTTTTTGTGTTCGGAATTTTGTTTTTGGTTTGGGATAATTCTGCCTCCTTTGAGTAGCTTTATGAACCCTAAGTTCCTTAGACAATTTCATATTTCGGCTTAGTTAGGAGGCAAAAATCAATCCGATCAATCAATATATTCTGTATTGATTTTGATCTTGGAGCCCTTTCTTTTTCTTTGGAGCAGCTTTTGTTTTTCTCAAATCAAGCTTCTTCTCAGAAAGCTTCAGACATATTGTTTTTGTGAATTCATACGACATATGTAAATAGCCTCCGAATAGCGAGAAGGTGAAATATCTAAACACTTTCTGGTTCAGACAAGGGCTTATATCAAATTTTCGAATCAGTTTTGATTGTGAAAAGAGTGTTGTTCTCTTTTTGCTCATTCAATCCTTCATTTGGATTAGATTCAAACATCTGTTAAAATTGTTTTTTATTGGACGATTAAGCTAGAACGGGTCTGTGTCTTGTCTTAAAAAAAAATGCTTAATCTATCGGTGTTGGGTTTGAGTCATGGGGACTAGCATTCTTGACTCACAATTTGAGTGAAATAAATTTAGAAAATATCCATTAACTTTAATCACAATCATTGATCCTATGTGACAAGAATATTGTAACTCATGGGACTAAACAGTCTTCCTAAAACACCAAGCTAATTGAATCTCAACCAAGAGACTGTGAATATCACTGTGAGAGATGAAGCGTATCAAAAATCTCTCCCCTTTGTTTGAGTTTAAGGTTCCACCATTGTCCAAAGATAAGTGGAAAAGATAATCCATAACGCACCTTCTGCATACTGTTAATTGGATAGAGAAGGTAGAGAAAAGCAACCACACCCATTTTAAAAGGATTTGAAGGGATTATAGAGTTTGATAGCAACGAGTTGGCTTCGGTTGCTGCATTGGGAGAGCCACCTAATTGTTGGACTCTCCCGGTTGTAACACTCACAAGCATTGCTTTGCTCTTCCAAACGTCAATCCAAAAGTTTGATTGTGTCAAACTCAGGAAAAACTGCTGAGGTAGTTTAGTTAGAAGTTGATCTGTATCATACGTGGTTTGATGTGGATCTTTGTAAACTATCCAAGCAACAAAGAAGTAAACACTTCGCGAGCTCGTTGAAGTTACGAAGAAAGAGTTTGCAGAGTCATGGCAGATGAACCTAATGTAGTGCATGAAGCATAAGCCCTCTCATTGGCCCATCAAGACTCTAGCAGCCAACTCCTGTACCGAATCTGTCAAACCTTTCTGCACGAATACGAGCAGAACAGGGGAAGCTCTGTTGAGAAAGCTAGAAACCATGATCTCAGACGTGGTTTCAGGTTGTTTTTGCAACGGTTCGCAAGTGATATTTGTCAAGAGTTTAGTGACGGCGGAGGAGTGAGGGAAGAATCAGTATGAGGAGCAGCTCTGCATCTCGGAAGAACAGAAAAAATTCCAGAGATTGTAGAGAGAAGATGCGTACCTGATTTGAGATGTGATAAAACGAAGAACATCGATGAATGGAGAGCTTCTACAAACTATTTTATTATGCTCTAGTATCAGAAGTTCAGAAACTTCTAATTTTGATTGTATTAATAACTTCTGTGCTTGCTAGACATAATAAGTACAATACATTGTATTGCATAAAATGTTTCTCACTACCAAACAACATTTTATTTGTACTCATGTGGTCTGGTTAGGTACACTTTCATGCTTGGAGCTTCCTTAATGCAAAACCAAAACCGTAGTCGGATTCAGATTTAGTGCACAGAACATTGACCTGAAAATTGTTTAACTAGCCTTTTGGTCGTAATGAAATTGATAAGGACCTACCATGAACTTTTTCTTGAATATCTCCAAAATCTCCTTGGGATCGATTTTCATTTGTGCCTAGGCATCAATCTTGTTGAGTTCCTGCAATCATGACATTGGTACCAATCCCTAATGAAGAAACGTATAATCTTCTCTGACTTAAATTAATAACCTCAATGCTGATAGTTTAGGATGTTCTGCAGTAATGTCTAACTTAAATGATTCATTGAGAACCATTTGGAAACCTGAAAAGCTGAGCCAATTAATCATCAAAGTCATCCACATTCTCTAAACCTGGATCAACAAGAATATGTTGGATCTGCCATCAATTCATGAAGGCTGATTAGCTTTAAACTTTTGGCTGAGATCATCATGATTGTGCCAAAAACCATACTTTTATTTTATCTTTGATCTTAGCAAAAAGAAAAAACGAGAACTAAATCTTTACTAAGGGGAAAAATAACTTTGAGGTTTAATGCATTACAAGAAAACTTCTAAAACCTCAAAAGAACTAATAATGCCATATTACAATCCTAAGAGTTGTAACGTGCTTCTCTTATCTCCTTTTCCTTAATACACATCTTCAACTATTGACAAGAATCAAGAGAAACAAAGTTAGTTAGAATCCTGTTTTCTAAGTTAAAATCGATGTACAAAGACAGAGTAGAGATGCTTACAATCACCATCGTCCTCCTGGTTATAATCATCATCATCGTCATCAAAGTCTTGATTCTACAAAACATAAAAAAGGTAACTTCAGAAGAAGTGAAGATTCACAAGTTTGATTTCACCATAAACTGGAAAAATAAAGCAGAACCTGATCATAGTCTCCATTATCAGACTCTTCTGATTCCTCAACTAGATCATCTTCTCCTTCTTCATTCTCTTCCTTTCCTTCGGCCTAACCAAACAAGAATCCATTGTTATATGAAAGAGAACACCATTGTAACATTAGAATGTGGTTTTGTTATACCTTAAACTTAGCTTCAAGCTTCTCAAACACATCCAATTTCTGCAAATCTACAAAACAATAAACTTTGAGTTTCTTCTTTCTTGTAGAAACAAAATCAGAAACTAAGAGATACAAATGTACCTGCTTTCTGACTCCATTTAGCTCTCTTAGCAGGCCGTTCTCTTCGAGTATCTGAAATTGCATAAACAAATCAACAAATCACAAAGAATGATAACAAAAAAACTGAGACGAACCCTTGATGATGATTATTATTACAAACCTCCAAGAAGTTCTTTGGGGAAATTGTCAGGTCTAAGAACAAGAAAGTCATAAAAAGAAGCAGTCTTTTTAGACTTGGTCTTTGGTTTCAAAGAATCAGAGAATCTCTCAATGTCTAAACTCTCATTCTCTTGCTTAGAGACACCACCATCACCTAAATGGTAAGGAGAGTTTCTCCAAAACTTCTGAAAACTAAAGAAGCTCGACACTAATTGGGGATCGTTGGAGATTGATTTCGGATCAGGTAACGTAATATCCTGCACAGAATCAAGTTTTCGATTGAAGGGTGGATCGTCATAAACGCAAGCACGAGAGTTTCGATTTCATGTTTACTTACGGGGAAAATCACAAAAGGCTCAGGATTTGCGAAAAAGTCTCCGTATCCAAACCCTCCTCGACCTCGTCCTCTTCCTCGGCCTCCTCTAAAAGCCATCACTGAGAAATTGTATCGGCCAACGGCGGAGAGAAGAATCAATTTGAACGAGGTTTATTAATTTTTTCGACCTAACAAATAAATAAATAAATAAAGATTGTGCTAAGTATTGCACTATAGTATTATACTAATTATGTTTTGGTAAATTAATTTAAGTAAGAATTCCAAAAATACCACACTTTAAAAAAAAAAAACACCATATTAATCTACTTTAGCCCTCTAAACCCAAATAACATAAAACATAAATTTTTAAAAATTATTTTTTGTATTTTTTATTGGCCAAATGATATGGGATGCCACATTTGGACAATTATCTTTCATTTATGCCACAAGGGAGAATGAACGAGAATAGTAGAGTATAGCCATGGGCATTCGGATATTCGGTTCGGTTCTGGGCGGGTATTTCGGGTTTCGGTTATTTCGGGTTTTGAGAAATGACCCCCATTCGGGTATATTTCAATTTCGGTTCGGGTTCGGGTGGGTATTTTCGGGTTTCGGGCGGGTTCGGGTATTGGCTTCGATAACCGGAAATACCCAAAGTAATTTCGGGTAATTGTAACCATATATACTAGAAATACCCGAAATACCCGGAAATACTATGTCAATATCATATGTGAGAACCGAAAATAACCAAGATAATTTCGGGTTACCTAGTATACTCTGGTTATTTATAACCAAATATACTCTAAATATCCGAGATACCCGAAAATACTATCTCAATATCATTCGAAAGCTTAAGTAATTTGTGAAAATCGTGAAATGGGGAACAAACAATATACCCTATGTTGGAAGTGGTATGTACTTTCGGGTATTTTTCGGGTATCGGGTATTACCCGATAATACCCGATACCCGAGAGTAAATGAAGCTCATACTCAAACGGTTAATTTCTCTTGATCTATACTAGTTCGGTTCGTGTTTTTCGGTTCGGTTCTAGGCGGATATTTCGGTTCCGGATATTATGCCCAGACCTAGTAGAGTATTTATCCACTTTTTAGACATAAATGCCCTTGCTTGATGAATATTTATTTACAGGGGCTTCTCTGATTTCTGGGTGCTCCTGACAGATATAATAGAAAGAAAATGTTTGGTCTCTCTCTCTCAAATGCTTTGTGTACTAAGCTCTTATGTGACAATTCCAAATTCATAACTTTCAGCAGAAGCAATGTACCAATATGGAATCAAACTGAACAGAAAAAATGGATTCACCATAAACTCTTCTGCAATCTTATTAAAGACTCGCAAGAAAAGACTATAGAATTCAAACATTGCAGCAACTGCAAAACATTTGAGCTACAGACAAATGATGAATCCCAACACTTGCAACATTCAACTCAAATCAATTCAACTGCTAGTAAGAAGAAAACCCACAAACTACTTAGCAGGACAGTCTCAGAACTTGACCGCGGTTGTCCAAGTGCCTTGAACACTCGGGTTTTTGGTCACATGCCTAGTCCTCAGCTTCACCACTTTCCTTCCAAGCGAGTTCCTCAACCTCGTCGCATTTAGAAGCACCTCTTTAGGATCCATGTTCTTCACACACACCACCCTTTCATTCCTATTCCCTACACAATTACACACAAAATCGCCAAATATCAAGAACCATTATAGCCAAGTGCATTGCCTATATCAGTAAGAGGTAGAACGGAGAAAGATTCATACTGTATATGTCCTTTAAATAAGGATGTTGTCCCCGTGAAAGCTCGGTAACCACTTCGAGCTGCGGGTTTTTCGCCTCAAGTGCAGGCAATTCTGTTTCCATAAAGGCTCTGTATAACAACAATGCAAAGAAAAATTAACATCAGATTCAGATTGATCAGAGGAAAATGCTTACATAACAATACTTGCACAAGAACACTCTCACTGAAATGAAACATCACTGAAATGAAACATCAGAGGGACAAAATCAACCAAACTTCTAAACTTCAAAAAGTTAATTTGCTTCACAGATATCAGATTCGTATATGCAGTCTGGAAATTTAGGTTAACACAAGAGAAATGATTGTGGCAGATAGATAAGACAATCAGGTGAATAAAAAGTTCGTGGATTCAAAAATTAGGTTAAATAGAGATTGGTACCTTACGCCTCTACTGCTACCTCCCCAATTGCAGAAGCTTACTACGAGTTTCTGAAGCTGCCATACTCCTCTAAGCGCCATCTCTGTGAACGAAACCAAAAGCCCTAATCGATGTGGAAATGATAAAAACGAAGAAGAAGATGATCACGTGATAGCACGTGACTTGTGGTTCATAGACTAATCAAATCTATGCGGCGGGTGTCTTCCGAACCCCCAATTTTTCTCTTCTGTTGATTGTCTGTATCCGAAGACGATGGTCAAAAAAAAAAAAAAATTGTGTTGATGAGGTCATGGTGTAATAGGGCAAATGGGTAATTGAACTTAATATCTGTGGCATAAACGAAAGTGTATAGGTGGTTATGGCATATTTAAAAGATGGTTATGTTTCTATGGCTATCATATAATTAAGCCTTTTTTATTTTTCAAAAATTTATATATAAAACTACACGGTGAAAAAAAAGTTTCATAGAATACTATTTTTTCTAAAAATAATTTTTTAAATTTAAATTTTTGAAATATCCAAAATACAAAAAATGATTTTTTAAAGATTCATACTTTATGGTTTTTGAGTTTGGATTAACTAATCCTAATTCATACTTAGAGATTAGTTTTGAAAGGTTGAAGTAGATTAAAGTGGTACGTAAGAAACTAATCTCATTCTCCTCCATATACCAATCATATGTAAGACTGAAGTCACATTCATCTAAATTTTGAATCACATGGTATTTCCGAGTAGTTCTTGCCGATCATTGCAAGTTTCTCTCTGTACACTTGTTTATTGTAATATTTATCAGCTCGTACCACTTTTGAACTATCATGGACACAGTACACAAAAAATAAAATATTGAAAATAACTTTTTCTTGTTCAATAGTTAAGCCAACTTGTTTTCCTACAATGGCGTTGAATGGTAAACGTGAAAAAGTGGTTTTGAGTGTTTTTTGGACAATTAATTTGTATGTTATCATTCGCGTTTCATCACAAACCATATTAATTTTCACAGTTTTATAGGAACCGCATTTATTCCGCGGTACTGTTCAAATCGCACCGCAAATCACTTTTAACTTAATCCGCCCCGCAAACCGCGGTCACCATTCGAAGCCAATATCTTAACCCCGTGACATTAAAATGGACGTGGAAACATTTCACCATTGTGCTGTAGAGTTGTTCATTTGTTTTGGACATTCGGATTCCTAGCTATTGTTCTGGTCCTTCTGGAGGTAAAATGTACCATGTTACTAGCTTTGCCTTCACGGAGGATGAATTAGTAGTTGAGTGTTGGGGTATAAAATCCCCCACCGTTGAAAGTCAACATTCAACGGTCAACTGACGAAAGTCAACGATGACTCAGCTTACGGAAAACGGTTAAGTAAGACACTAAGGACTATCACCCTTCGCAAGACCAAAGTTTAACGACTATAGACACCCTGAAGACATGCCCTTCAGGCTGAAGACTGGAAGACGTCTCGTGCCGAGATCCCCCTTATCAGCTTAAGGCCGACGGCCTCATCATCACTTCCCTAGGGCTGTCGGTCTCATCTTTGCTTCTCACAAAGCCGTCGGCCTCACCCCTCGGGACTTGAGGCCGATGGATTCATCTCCCACATCCTAGGGCCGATGGGTCCTCTCCATCACAAAGCTCGAAGCCAT
>OVAF01003937.1:0-11042 GCA_900406245.1 Odontarrhena argentea
CTTCATGTGGTGGTGGTTGGTTAGTCAGGGATGAATATGGCCAAGTCATTCTTCATAGTAGATGATCTTTCTCAAACATTCTCTCGAAAGACCAAGCCACTATGATCATAGCGCTTTGGGCCATAGAAAGCATGGTCTCACAAGGCTTCTGTAAGGTTCTGTTTGTTCCTCCTTCTGATCCCATTTTTAAGGTCACTCTACATCCTAGCAAATGGCCGACTTTCATCCCTCAAGCTCACATTCTCTTACATCATCTTAGGCAACTAGCTTCATGGTCTTTTGACACTTCATCTGACACATTCCTCAAGGGAGTTCAATGCATTGCTAAGAGTGTCACTCAAGATTTTAGATTACAATCTTATGTTGCCAGTGGTCCTCCTTCTAAGCTTTCTTCATATCTTCTTCTTTCCCTTCCTTAGCTCTATGGTTTCTAACTTTCTGTAAATCTCTTTTCTTTGTATCAAACTTTTTATCTTTAATAAAACTAGTCTTTGGGAATTAAGAAATGGAGGAGGAGGAGAAGATGAACAGAGTTCAAACGAATGGACTTTCTGAAACTGATGGAAGACGAAGAACGCATCGTGGAGTAGATTAGCCGATGATTTTCTGTAATTGAGATTAATGTTTTTAAGATAAACAGAATGAGATCCAATGGCTGAGCACAGAAGATGCAGATTTGATATGTGGCAGATCCAACGGCTGAGGAAATTCAGATTATTTGTGCTGAGGTGGAGGGCCTAAGAGTGAGTTAAGAACTCAACTTTTATATTAAGGAGATTGCAGTGTTAAAAAAAAAAAAAAATCACATTGACATAAGACACACAATAATTTTTGAAGGAGTACTTTCGCCTTTTTACATAATAAATGTTATTAGGCCTCGACATTTCATCCAGACTTTTGGACCCAAACCGAATCGAACTGAAATAGGGCGGTTCGGTTGAGTTTTGATTCCCCTAAAGTAACTGAATGGATCCTGAGTTTAAGAACCGTGGATATCGGTTCGGTTCCGGGTAATACCCAATATCCATTGGGTACCCAAATACCTGAAAAATATATATACTTTTTAGATATTTTAGTATAAGATTTGGTATGTTTAAATAGTTCGGGTATATTACAATTTTTCTTGTATATGTTTTGGTTAGTTAGGATATTTATGGTATTATTTCACTTTTAAAAAGTTTTTATTATTATAATTTGGATATTTGTGGATATTTTTTGATATTTTTGTGTAGTTAAGGTAAAAGTAACGGAACCGAATGAAACCGATCCGAATCCGAAAGTAATTCAGTTCCATGATGGTTCTCTCTAAAAGTATCTGAACCGACCCGAATCAAGGGAGAACCGAACCAGAACCAAACTGAAAATCATATGGTTCTTATATGGATCCTATATGCCTGGAACTGAAGAACAGAATATTCGAAAAGATCGAACAGGAAACGAACCGAATATCCGAATGACCACACTCGAATGTTATACTGTTAAAAACAACAAAAAAGGTAATATCCGATGTATAAAAAAGTGTAAAAAACAACAAAAAGGGTAATATCCGATGTATAAAAAAGATTAAAAAGCGACGGAAATGCAAAATCTTTATAATATAGTAAGGTTCCTTTCTCAACTAGCTTTGAGAAGCTGCCACGTGTCCTATTAAAATATTTATTTATCTTTAGTCCCTCTCAGTTTACTGTTTTTTATACAATCCATTGTTTTACAATAACTACTCAAAAGTATCAAACAAAATAGGGTTGACAGCAAATCGCTTCGTACTATAACGAATAACGTTGAAATTATGAATGGTGCTTGTCTTAGCACAATTTTAATGGCAAATTTTGGTTTTTTGTTTTTGGTATGTTACCATTCATATTTTACTATAAACCATACTTATTTTCACTGTATTTTATATAAACCGTACTTGATCCGCAATAAACCCTATAAATAGTTTATACTTAAAATTTATAATTCTTAAAAATAACCTCCTTCCAATAGTATTTTTTAAAAGTGTACAAAAATGAAACTTTGAAATTTGCCCAAAACATTTTCGGACTCATCAAATGATACATGCATATATTTCAAACATGTGATTAACAACACATTTTCATCAAGCTATAAAAGAGTTTCAACATATATCCTTACAATATATTTTTCTAATATAATATATCTCAAATCCGCGCAAAGGCGCATACCTTCCCCTAACATATCATAAAATAGACAGATAATGAGCCAAAAAAATGTGGGCAGGCTATTATTAAAAAGTTTGATCGACAGACTTGTACTAAAAGATCATGCCGACATTCAGTTCTAAAAGAAAAAGATCATACCGACATAGCGACGTAAAGTAACAAAACTATGAGCCGTGGAAATATGAATGGTACCCATCCCACGTGTCTCACCCACTCTCTCTAGTCTCTATAAACTTTGGAAAAGCCTCTGCTTCTCTCACAGATGCACAAATAAGAAAACAAATAAACGCAAATAATAGAAACTTTTGGAAAATGGATATGACTTCTGGTTCTTCTAGTCTTGATCAAGCTCATGATCCAACCAAAGTTAACCATCCAGGTAATATTTAATGTTCATTATTTTATTGTCATTTTGAGGTGGAACTTAGTTAAATTAATATTTTGATAAATCAAAATTCTATTATTCGATAGATTAATAATTTTTTTGATAGAAAATTTAGTTTATATATCAAATAATATGTCGTTCATGACATGTAGCCTAGTGGTTTGTGCTAGTGCTGTTAATGTGACATTGTCCGGTCTGAGTCCAGTTTAATGCAATATTATTGTTGTTGATTAAAAAAAAAAAATTAATTATCTCAAATGTTACTGTAGAAGAAGAAGAGGAGCAACATGAGACTGGAGCAGCAAAAATGTACAGGAAAGTGAAAGCAAGAGCTAAGAAGTTCAAGAACAGTCTTACTAAACATGGTAATGAGAATGAGGAGGAAGAGGACGATGAACATGACGACCAATCCCCAGAAGTGCAGGGAGTAAAGGGTCAACCTGAGTCTCTGAGTCAAGGCAGAGAAACAAATGTTCGTGAGGCGGAGGACAACTTTGCTCTAAGGACAAAGGTTTCTCCTGTACCATTACGAGACTCTTACGGACACGAGGCTTCGTCTCCTCCTGCAAGAGTAGCACCGTCTCTTCCTTCCAGAGTGTTCGATCTCTCGGACAGGGAAGAGATCAGAGAGACTCATCAGGAGCTGCTCAACACTCCCGTGTCTCAGCTTCCCGAAACAGAGACGAGGACATTTGCTCCTGCTGAAGATAATTATCTCGATGGTCAACAGAAAGTCAACAAGCTAGAGGAAGAATCAGCTGGAGGATCGGATTATGTCAGTGGTGTATCCAAGTATGAGACCAAGGACACGGATCCCACGAAAGAAGGTAAGGACTTTGAGCGAGATTAGCACTGTGTTTTTCTTAGGGTTTATGCCATGCGTGATGTGAACGTAACTAACGTATTTTCGCCTATGTAGGTTATGGGAAAGCAGAGATTTCTAACTCTCTTGGTAGAATGCAAGTGTCAGATGATCACAAGTCTGAACTCGGATTCAGGAGTGACTTGCCCATGACAAGCAATGAACCTGATCAGAAGAAGACAGAATATGGAACCGACAAATATGCCTCAACGGGTTTTGGGAGTGACTTGCCAAGGACAAGCCAAGAACCTGATCAGAAGACAGACAAATATGCGTCAACAGGATTTGGGAGTGACTTGCCAAGGACAAGCCAAGAACCTGAGCAAAAGACAGACAAATATGCGTCAACTGGATTTGAGAGTGACTTGCCAAGGACAAGCCAAGAACCTGATCAGAGGAGAAAAAAAAATTATAACAAAATTGTTACACCATTCACATTGGAGACGCTTAGATGGGTGTTTTCCCCTAATAAAAAATTAAAAACACAAGAAAAAAATTAAATGGTTGGTTTTAATGGTTGCTTCAAAGAATTTTCTGCTTCTATTTAATGTTTGAAGATGCTACTAGGTCCTTTATAAGTATTTGATGTGTTTTAGAGAAAAAAGAAAGTTTAATGGAGTGATGATCCGTCTTTTAGGAGCAGTGCCGGTTGACGCAGTTATTTTCTGAAACATCATACCACTTTTTAATCAACAAAACTATTTTGGATCAATCTTTTAGCTCCTTGTGTCAATTGACACACCTCAGATTTCAGCAAATTAAGTTTTTTCTTATTTGCAGTTTTGATTCAGAAGTTTCCACAAAAATTCTGTTTCACCCAAACTTGTATTTAGGTTATAAATAAGGAATTTTCAGCCATTGTTTATCCTATCTTATCTTAGTTTTTTCGTAGTTTAAGGGAGACAAGTTTCATTCATCAGATTCTTTGAACCCTAGTATTTCTTACTCTATTTTCTTATTAATGCAGTTTCTTTCATACATGTCTTGTGTTTATATGATTATGTCTGAGTAGATTACTAGTTGGCTTAGGGTTATCGAAAGGGAATGAGGAATTGTTATATTGTGTGTTAATCCTTCATCTAGATTGTGTGTTAATGCTAATTCTAGACAGATCATAACTTAGGTTAATTAGTAGATGTGAGAGCATTATTAGTTGCATGAACTATCTTAAATGAGAAAGTATTTTATCTGTAAAGAGATTTGGTTTAAGATTCTTGTGAGCAATTGAACTTGTTGTTATTGCTAGTTTTTTTTTTTTTTTTTTGGTTAAGGGGTTATTGTTAGTCTTTACCACTTATAATTTGCAAAGAGATTTGGTTTTCTTGTGTATTGACTTAAATAATCTTCGCAACGAGAACTAGTTAATTTTACATTTGTGGTTGAGTTTTAAGTATCAATACCCAACGAGTGTCGATTGACACCCTTGGTTGTGTCGGTTGACACCGTGTTACAATTCAACAATTCTAATTCCTATAAATTTCCCTAAGCTTGACCCTTTGTTATTCTACTTAGAAACTCGATTATCATCGCTCTGTTTAGTTATTTCAGCAGTTTAAACAACCTTTTTAAAAACAAAATTATTTGCATCCAATTTATCGTAGTGCAGTTTTAGTCTCTGTTCTTCGATACTATCTACAACTTTCTAAACTTTTGTTAGATCTGCTTAGGAATTTTACTTGACATATGAAATAACAAAGTTGTTAAATTTGTGTCGTTGTCGGGGAACATAGTTCTCCATGCCATTAAAATTAAAGAAATTGTAAATTAAAATTTAAGAAAATGTAAATTAAAATTTGAATATTGGTATTATGTTAATAAAAATATAAAATATACATATGAACAATGGCATTGTGCTAGTCCTCTACCAGATAGATATTTACAAAAACCTTCTTGGTTTCTTTACTTTCTACATATTTTATTTTTCATATTTTCCGTTTATGTAAGTTGACTTCGTTAAATAGTATTAAAATTGAATTAAAAAATCTGACCAAAACTCAACTCAAACATAACTAAACCAATCAATCGCAAATAAAACTATACAAACATCAGTTGTGTCCTGGCATAGATTAACATAGAAATTGACCGAACCGAATATAAACAAAAATACCTATCTCTAATTGGTATCAACCTCAAACTAAGGTTGTCATGTGTAAACTTTTTTTTTTATGTTCTTTTATTAATGACTTATTTTTCTCTATTTTATTATAAAATTTTCATCTATGGTTGAAGTTTGATAAATTTTTCTTTTTCCCCTTACGCTCCTAACTATAATAAATTTGATATAATATTTTGAGTATTTGCGTTGTATGACCCAATTTCTTGCAAAATTTAGTTTTATGGACCCAGCTCTGAATTTATTTAGTTGGAATAGATCTGTGACCGTTTTGCCCTTCTAAATGAATTAAAAAGTTGGAGACTTGTCGGATGTGCTCTGACATTCTCTTACCCTATAAAAGAAATAGTTTATTATCTTATAGTTATTCTGACTTATCAAATCATCTTTCAATACAATTTGAAATTTAAAAGGGAAAAAAACTAAAATGACACACAATTTAGTGATTTTTACTAGTTTGACACACCCAAAATTGTAATGGAAAAATATTATAAATGACCACCTTGTCCTTAGACTCTTTAATAAAAAAAACTGTATTTACGGGAAATGCCATTCTATTTTTCGCATAAAAAATAGAAAATCCAGATATTTACAGATTTGCCACTGCGAAAGTGTGTTGTTCATTTCGTGACAGACTTTCGTCATTTCGACAGTTTTTTTTTTTTTGGGTCATTTTAGTAATATTTTTTAAAAAAATTTCCAAAATCCGACAGATTTTTCTATTAAGTCTGTCACACGTGGTGACAGTTTTTTTTTTTAGACTGCAGGTTTTTTAATATTTTAAAAAAAAATTCGGAGTGTCGTAGATTTTTTTAACAAATCTGTGGCATGAAGCTACAGACTTTATTTTGAACGATAGATTTTTTATAAAAATGTTCGAAATTTTTGACAGGTTTTCTAGTTTTCGGCAGTTTTTTTTTTCACGTAGTGACAATTTTTTTTCCTAACCATTCCTTCGATTCTGCTTTGAAAAAATGACAATTTTTAAATGACTAGAATGACACACTATGTGGTGACAGATTTTTTTTTAGTTACAACAAATTTTTTTTTTTTACTAAAAATTGCTTTGTTTGGTGACAGATATTTTACTAGTATGTGATGGCAGACTATTTTCGGATTAGAATGACACTTTCTTTGGTGACAGATTCTTTATGACAGATTTTTTTGTGGATGACAGACTTTTAACGTGTGATCAGTGGTAGATCTACCAAGGAGAAAGGTAACTTACATAGCCTACCTTACATACAAATATAATAACATAATATGCACAAAACTTGTGATATTTCATTAGCATAATTGGTAAATTGCACTTCGTGAACCACCATGTTCATGGTTCGAATCCCCAAAGACCCTTTTCATTTACATAAAATTTTAATTTTTGTATTTTTTGATTTTTCAAAAATCTCATTACAAAAATTTTAAATTTTTTTACTTTTTTAGAAATAAAAATCGAGAAAAAAAATTTCAAAAAAAAAACTTTTTCACTTAAATAAATTTTTAAGTTTTTTATTTTCCAATTTTTCTAAAAATGTTCAAAAAATATTTTCAAAAATATAAAATCGAAAAGAAAAAATTCAAAAAAAAAATTTCAGAAAACAAATATTGAAATTCTTTTGGAAAATAATAATTTTTAACTACCTTAAATATAGAAATCACATAAAAAAAAATTTGTAATTTTTTGCTTTTAGAAAAAAAAAATCGAGAAAAAAATTTGTTAAGTTTTGTATTTTCCAATTTTTAAGTTTTGTATTTTCCCAATTTTCTAAAGTTTTTCAAAAAAATATTTTAAAAAAACTAAAATTGAACGAATGTTTTATAAAAAAAATATTTATTTATTTTTGGAAAATAATAATTTTTTATTACTTTAGATATGTTGTAATTAAGTACTCAAATTTTTTATTAGTTTAAATATGTTACACTTAAATGATAATTTTTTCTGTTAAAATATGATATAATTTATTAATATATGTTTTGAAAATGAATGTTATTTTTTGAACATATACAAAAATCGAAAAAAAATTTCAAAAAAAAATGTTCAAAAAATTTGGAAAATAATAATGTTTTATTACTTTAAATATGTTATAATTAATTAATCAAATTTTTTATTATTTTAAATATGTTACAATTAACTAATAATTTTTATAAATCAAAATATTATATAATTAATTAATAATATGTTTTTTGAAATGAAACTTTTTTTTTGGATTTTTGTTAATAAGTGGGTTGATTAATAATCAATAGTTTAATTTAAACTATGCAAAAACTAATTAATGGCACATAAGTAATTAAAAAATATGACATAGGGTTTTTGGACATTTTACAATAATTGTGTGCCATTCTAGTCCATTTAATTTTGGGTGTGTCAAACTAGCACAAATCACTAAATTGTGTGTCATTTTAGTTTGTCTCTCAATTTAAAATTACTTTTTATTTCACATTTATTATTATTTTTTTCTTTCTTTACTTAAAGACATAAGCTTAAAACCTAAAGAAGTATTTTTATGTTCAATCCCTCTAAGAAGTCTCTATCCATCTCCCTTTAAACCGATACTTCTCTCAAATCTCATATTTATCTCAAATCTTCTTAATCCGTCATGTTCTACACCATTGATGTAGAAACAAAGAACAGAGAGATGTACTAAACACAGTGATAAACTTTACCAAACAACCTTTATTCAGAGATTTCTTAAACAATCTTGCGACTTGTTTAATCAGTGTTACAAGACTCACAACCTATGAATCTAGCCTGACCAATCTCCTAGGGAAACACACAACACTCTTAGTGATAGCTTCTAAGATGTTGTTTACACACACGAGGAGCTCTCTCAACTCACACACTCACAATATACTCTATGACGGCTAACCCTAAACCTTGGGACTCCTAGCCATTATATATGAAGCAACTTTCCTTTTCTTCTTCACAGATACACTTTCCTTAACGTGATATCCAGCAAATCTCTTTTCCTTGTTCTTTACGTAAACTCGATATGCTTACAATCTCCCCCTGTTTTTCTGCGTGTGTCACTCAAGAAGATTTTAAACAACAAAAGATCAACTGATAAACTGCTTAATGGTTAATGTCCCAACACCAAGAAAAGACCACTGTCGCCAATAGAGCAGGATCAAGCCTGACGTACAAAAGCCAAAAAGATAAGAGTTCTTACAGGAATACGAATAACACGGGACATTCCCCGAGACAAAGACAAAAGACCCAAATCCAAAAGAAAACAGAGAACCAGAAGAGTTTCATTTTGCCTCATTAAAAACCTTGTCAAGAAAACCCATTGGGATAAAACTTGGACAAGGGAAAAAGAGTGCAAAAGATAAAGAAAACCATAAAGAAAACCAGAGAAAACCAACCAGAAAACCAACTCCCCCTGCTTGAGTGCACCACCAGAAAAACATCTTGTACCAACTTGAACTCGTCCCAAACCAACTTGACTGCTCCCCCTGTCTTCTAAACCTCAGCACTCCTCATCATCAGATTCACCTTCTTTGCTGGATTCTTCCAAAATCTTTTTGCAAAAACACTCATACTCACCCTTAGCTAGTCTGGACTGCACTTGGCGAAACATTCTAGCAAGTTGTTTGAGATCCAATTCCAGATTATGCTTTGAATGAGAAGAAAGACTCACAGTGGGTGGCTGCTGAACTTTTGAACTGGAAGGAGCATGCTTGTCCCCTGTCTCAGAGCAGAGCATCTTGTCTTTATGTTCCTTGGCAGCTTTAGGATCAAGTGAGAAAACCTTAGGACGGGCTGACCAGGTATCCGAGCTCTGGATGACTGAATCCAACTTTCTTTGAAAGACCAACATCTGAAAAATCAGATTAGGAAAAGGAAGCAGATAGTCTATCTTCTCAGGAGACTGAGCCACAGAGAGAATAATTTCAAACACCATATGACCAAAATCCAGTGGCCCATTCTCTAGAATCCTTTTTAGCAACAACAGACGTTCCTTGCATATCTTTGACCTGTTAGAAGATGGCATCCAGTTGGAGCAGCAGAGATAATGCAACACATACATATCAGGAGTCAAGGATGACGGACGCATGGATTCCCATTGTTTCAAAAGACCTCCTGTAGCCATACAAACTGCCTCATCAATATCATCATCCCTAGACACACTAACTCCTTTAGCTGACTCGGAAACAGCAATGTCAAACACTTTGTTAATCACCTCAGGCGAGCACTCAAACATTTTTCCTCGAATAAAGATTCTGTGAACACCATCTTTCTGTTGCAATTCTTCAATGTTGCAATAAAATTCACGAACAATCTCCTCAACGTATGGTTGTACATCCAGTACAGTGTACATGAGTCCAGCAGAATTAATCAACTTGGCTACATTGAGAAACCTCTTATCTTCTAAGGGCAAAACCACAGCATCTAAGAATCTTCGTTTTTTGAAGGAGTCATACCTTTCAAGAGCTCCAATTGAGATAAAGCTCATATTGTATGGAATCACCAGAGAACGAGTTAGGCGTCTGTTGTACCGATCGAAGTGCCTCTGAAGCCTGCGATTCTCTTCGTATCTGAACTCTGGATCATCAAAAATGGTTACTGGTTCTGCAGCCATCGGGACCTCTGGTGAATCATCATCAGGAATCTTTTCAGCAATTTCAGAGACATTCCCTGATGTTTCTTGAACTTTCTTCTGAGATGAACTGCGAATCTTCTTTGTAGCTAGGGATTGCTCGGAATCAGAGGAGGAATCCGAACTCAATTCTTCAATTACAGCTTGTTTTGAGTCAATCCGGTTCTGCGATCTGGAACCAGAAGCACGTGATGACTTAGCCCTCGCCGCAAGCGTGAGAGTTCGAGAAGATCTGCGAGTTCCAGACATGGTTGAAGACTTAGACTCGTCTGACAAGGCACGGTAGTGGAGAAACCGAGAGACAGAACTAGGGTTTGAAGAAAACGAATGGGCGCGGAGACAGGGGAATTTTCTTCTTTTATCCGAGATGCACAGAATCATGGGCTTCAACTTCTCATGGCCCTTCAGAACAGGCTCTGGGCTTCAACAAAAGAAAACAAGGCCCATATGCATAACTTATGAAATACAGCAGCCCAAATTTAATACTAAGGCCTTCAACAAACCAGAGTTACTCTTCCATCACAGATTCACACACGGAGAGACAGACACATCACAACAGCCAACTTGATTTGCAGAACCACAGATTCAGCAGTGACCTTCAACATTCACGAGGTTCTTCTCATCAGCAACTGTAACAGCTTGAAACACACGGACAGTCCCCATCAGCTCATATTCAGAAAAGTAGAGGAAGAGGGTGATCTGCTTGAATATGAAAGAACAGATCATCCTCAAAAAGACACATGGAGACTTCAATTAGAGGGAACAGACCCTTAAGGACCTGCGTAACCTCACAAAGGCGTTGGCATCGAGTGGCTTTGTAAAGATATCAGCGAGCTGATTCTCGGAGCTTACATGTAGAACCTCCACAACCTGTTCCTCAACTAAATCTCTCACAAAATGATGCCTT
>OVAF01003938.1:0-11038 GCA_900406245.1 Odontarrhena argentea
TACAATAAAAGATTTGACTTTGTGGATATTAATTATTACACTATTGATGCCTTGGCTCTACGGCAGTGAACAGTATATATAGTACTATAAAAAATGTCCCATTTTTGTCTTTACAATATCCAATCTCACAAAATATGTAACAAAGCAACAAAGATTTGCATAGTTAACGAACACCTTAGAAACCTTATCAACAATATTGTATCTCCAAAGAAATATATAGAACAATATGGATTTTTTATATTATTATTTATTATGAATTTTATGTAATGTGATATGTTTACTACTGTCACACACGAGCTATGGTTACTTGCTCTCAAGACAAACATGTCCCACTTTTTTTTTTCGTAGGCCTATTCTTATATATCAAAGGATAAACCCTAGAGATTCATATTCTTCTATATGTCACATGAGACCTAATCTAAGATCTAAGAAGAAAGTTATATCCTTTTAGTTACCCTTTTCAAGACAGGACAAACAAAAATATTTTTCTTCATTAACAAAACACACAACGTGGCATATGTCACAAAAAAAAAAACGTAATGGAGAGGACACAAGAAAGCAAAGAAAAAAAGAGAAGAAGATTGAAACGTCATGTTCATTTGATTGAAATTTGGTTAATATACAGAATTTAAGGTTTAAACAAAATAAAATAATGCATTACTGATGCAACACTGAGACTTCAGAGTTTTTGGTAAAAAGAAAAAAAGAAAAAGAAAAAAAAACAGTATTTCTATGGTATGAGGTGAGACAAAAAAAAATAAAAAAAAAATAATTCGGTGTTAAAAACAAAAACCGATTTTTTTTTATTTTATTTTGGGGCTAAAACGAGATTTTATGATATTTTGACATAACTACGAAATTCTATAGTATGTAATACGCGTTAATGTGGGGCCTAATATAATATGTATACAAATAAATTAAATGAACTCATACATTTTTCCAATATTTAATTTGATGTATCTTCTACACCATATTAGAATGATGACTTATTTTAAAACACACAAAAAAAAAAACAATCTATAAATTTTATTGTAAAGCATATATAGGATTAAACTAAACGATAATATTTGCATTTATAAAGCAACCCACGAAAAATAAACACCAACCCAAAAGTCTATAACTTAAAAATATATATTGGAAGTGTATCATTTTAACAATGTTAAAAGATGTCTGAATTATTAGGAAGTAAACTTCTTGATCAGAACAATAAAACAAAAGACAACACACACATAAGTTTACAGCAAACCAAACAAACAACAATGTAATCGAGAGAGTACGAGAAAAGCAAAAAAGAAGATTGAAAAACATGAATATATGATCATGAAATAGAGCTTTGTATCATTGTTTTAACGCTCGATTTGTATGGTAACGTGACTGATATGATACTCTTGCCAAATGTAATCAATCACTTTGTTAAGCACCAAAGTATTATCAGCTTCTGGTTTAATCTTGACATGACAAGAAAACAAAGCTTTTCCAACTGTAATTGCCCAAATGTGAAGCTCATGAACAGCCAAAACTTCTTCAATCTCTATTAATCCCTTCTCGAGCTTCTTTGCATCGATCTCTCTCGGTGTGCTCTCCATTAGTACTTCGAGTATACTTCGAATCATTTTAACGGTTGTCCCTAAAACAATAACCGAAAAAACTAACGTGCATATCAAGTCAATTATTTTCCATTTAGGGTTATACCAAATCAAACTCCCTCCAATCATTACTCCAATGCTTTGTAGTAAATCTCCAAGAACATGAAGATAAGCTCCTTGCACGTTAATGTTCCTTCTGTCCTTTGGTTTCTCCAACAATAACTCATTATTGCCATGACCATGACCATGACTATGACCATGACTATGACCATGATCATGACTATGACAATGGCCATGATCATGTCCAAGAACAACAATCATTAAAATGTTGACAGCTAAACCAAAAGAAGCAACAAGAACCATACAAAAACCATCAACATCATCATTAGTCTCTTGAATGAGTCTCTTAATGGCTTCATAGACTAGAATCCCAGTGAGTAACCAAGTGAGTTGGACTGAGAGAAGAGCACCTAAAATCTCGATCCTGAAGAACCCATAGCTTTGTCGCGGATTTGGTTCCCAAGAAGAAGCCCACAAGGAGAGCACAGAGATAGCAAAAGCAGCAAGATCAGTTAGCAAATGAGCTGCATCGGTTAATATAGCCAAGCTATTAGCCTTAACGCCACCAACAACTTCTACACTCATGAACAAAACACATAACACCGCAACGAAACAGAGCTTTCGCATCGATGCAGAACGTTCTTTAGCATCACTTCTTGAAGACGTTGTAAACCCACAAGATGTTTCTCCACATACTTTACCTTTTCTTGAATCCATCTACAAAACAAAATACAAAATGTTAAAGCTTAAATCAATATGAATACAATATAGTACTTCATTCGTTTCAAAATAGTTGTTATTCTGGTTTGTTTTACACATATTAAAGAAAACATATAAAAAAACTCTATTATATATACCGAAGTTGATTATTAACATCCCTCATAAAACGTAGGGTTAAATCTGATAATTAAAACCAAAATTTACCTCCAAAAACAAAAACGATAACTAGTTTGAAACGACAAACTAATTTGAAGTGTTACCTTTCAAGAACAAGATAGTAGAAACTCAATGCAAGAGTGAGCTTTAGAGTTTGAGACATGGAGGAGATTTTTAAAGGTTGAAGAAACATAGAGGTAACAAAAGACATGCATCCCACAAGATCACAAGATTACACATTGCAACATAAGAAGCAAAATGTATTAATTTAAAACCTATGGAGTTAGTGAAAATGACAACATATTGGTACCATAACATTTATGACAAAGAATCAAAACCTTTATCATATAGTATAAACATGCACAGAAGCAATTATTAAATACATATTTAAGTTGAGACTTAATGTAACTATGACGATATCCAAGGGACATCAGATTCCAATACTTAGACTAATTCTTAATATCACAGAAAAGAATCTGAAACGTAAATTAATTTGAGAGTCAACTTTCGATTAAAATAATTTCATGTAATGTTTATCTCCTAAGTTTTTCCATTCAACTTTAGTTAAGGTTTTGTTACTTAAAACGGCCCATGCATTTTAGAAGTTTGTTAATGGGCTATCTATAATTTGTTGGCCCAAGGATATAGAGAAATAATATTGCGTTTATTCTTACAACATAAAATGATTTTTGTCTTTGCCAACGATCATTGACTTTGACCGGAACTGAATAACTAACAAAATTGTGAGAATAAAATGCAAAAAACACCTTAAAATTATGTACAAAACTATATTTTGAACTATCAATTTCACGTGACATCGACCTAACTATATTTTGAACTATCAATTTCACGTGACATCGACCTTGGTATATGAAAATTATTAGAAAATTGTAATTTCACGTGACATCGACCTTGGTTTATGAAAAGTATTTTTAAAAACCATTCTATCAGGATATTCGTGTACTTTTCAGTACGTTAATTAGAGCTCTACTTTAATCTTATTAGAAACGAATTGGAATATGAAGTCTTATTTTAAGGTTTCGATTAATAGGAAGTTGAGGTTTGTATGCAATACTTTACCTTAATATATCTACAATATATATGCCATGCTTAAAGTGGATTCATGTTTGATCAAATTTAGTTTTTCTAATCATGAATTTTCAACTGAAAACTAATTATTAGATTAAGTAATGTATGTGTTTACTAGTGTTAGTCCATTTACATAAATGAGTGTTTTTAACACATTTATTCGAGATTGTATATGGTCATTTGATTCATTAATCATTTCATAACATTTTCTTTCTTTAACGATATAAAATATCCATATGATTGAGTTTATTGAAATTTGATCATTACGAAAAATAATAGATTCACTTATTTTTGTATGTAAATAGTAATTGATGTTAATCCTTTCGTATTTTTGATGTGAGATCTTAATGATCATGGTTTTCGAGTATAATGAAGAATCCATTTTTTGTGTAGATATGAGCATATATGTAAACTTAAGTTACTTTTATCTCATGAAATATAAAATTTACATCTTTAAATGCATGACATAAGAGACTGCCTTATTTTTTTCTTTAGCCTAACATATATGACAGTGGCGGATCTAGGATGAGAATTAACCTGGTGCAAAAATGCATAACATGGGAATTGAACCCTTGACTTCTGAGTTTTAGGAGGTGCATCTCTTGCCACCATGCCACTTTACAAGTTATGTTCTTTAACAAATATTGAGATATTTAATTTTCATCCGGTGCACCATACAAAACCTTCGTGGGTCCGCCCCTGATATATGATAATGATCTGAAAAAAAAAACGTTAACAAAGTGTCATACCCGCATTCAAACTCTTAAATACTCATATTTTATATTCAAGAGTCAAGTCACATATATTATATTTTTATAACACACATAACTAATGATTTTAATTATTCCTCTGTGATCGAACCCAATCTTCTAGGCACCAAGTACCTTTCACACCGTTGAGACCAATCATCGTCACCGGAATCAAGAACCCTCGCCTGTAAATGACCTTTCATACACTCTTTAAGAATCAAGAAACCAATACTCTTATTACCACCACCATTAGATTGAGCCAAGTACAAAAGCTCTTCCAATTTATCTCTTCTCATCCTCACTTTGATCCTTAATGGACCTTTCTTTTCTCCGGCTACCGCCTTGTATCCTCCTCTTCCTCCTTCGCCGCTAGCCGGATGCACCGCGCTGCTTCTCCTTAGAAAATTCCCCATTTCTTGATGTTGCTTCTTCTCCGAAACTTGCACTAATTGTTACGTGTATGGCTTGTTGTATAAGAGAGTGTTTTGGTATCATTTATAGGCGTGGGAAATTCTGTTTTTCTTGTTCACATTGGCTCGGATTTTGTAGTTTTTTATTAAGTAGGACCGAACTCAGACCGAAAAAATTCGGTTTTCTTTTGGATATAGAAGTGTGTCAAACCAAAAAAGTTTTCGAACTTTTTTTCTTTATTAAAGATACAAACAAATTAAATGAAATACATTTTTCCTGTAAGATACATTTTGATTTTAAATAAATGTTCTACATATTTCGATCAAGATTTGTAGCTAAACGGTTTCATGCTATTGTCTTCTATATATTAACGCGTGGATAAATCCAACTTATTGTAAAAGATGATTGAATTGTTGATTAAAAAAAGGAAATAGTCTATCAATTTCAGTTTGTATGGTTCGATTTGTTTGACATAGCATTTAATTGGTTTGGAACAAAATTTGATTCAGTTTTGGGTTCGGTTTCCATCTGGTTTTCTCCACAACTGAGGAAGGAGTTGAGTGAGGATGAGAACTACAATGCATGGGGCATGCGAGGGTATTAGACGAAATTTAAAAGATGGCTATTGAAAATTCTATATAGACGAAAAGTTTGTTTAATTATTAAGTGTTGTTTTGGTTCACGTATCTGTTGATGACGTGGAATTTAAGTAAATTAAAACCGCAACATAACTCAAGGTATGTTTCACGCGTCAATTATCTTAAAGTACGGTCTTTATCTCCGGGATTTTGTAATCAAACTCACATGTAATTAAATATTAATCACCTATTACTCGTTTAATTACAAAATAAATAAATAATAATATTAGTACATTATTAAATCAAGTCTCCCCGTTTTCCTGATTGGGTTTTGAGTCAACAAAATTAAAAAATATGTAATGTAAGGTCCCTCGTTTGCAGAATTCATTAAGAAATCCAATGGCATTATCTGCATAAATATCATAATACTGTATAGGACCATTAAATTTTTAAAATTATTTTGCTTAGGCCCATTACTTAATTCACTTTGTCAGAAGTCCGGCCCATAGTGTAGTAGTATTCATTAGGCCATAGATAATTTGTCCATGTCAGGCAAAAGATTGTGCCAATCTCTCTAATTGAGCCAAATTTAGAAAATTAGACTGAAATCAAAGAGATAAAAAAAAAAAACAAACAGGCAAAAGTAAAAGAGAAAATCATATCAATTGAAGTGCAGCTTAATGCATAACATTGTTGAACTGTCGAAAAAAAAAAAGAAGCAATTGCTACACTTGAACCGAAACCAAAATCAAAACCGTACAAAACCATACACAATTTCTTTTTGATGTTATATATTCACTAAATTCAGTTTTAGTTGCAATAATATTTTTTCTAAATAAAACAAAAAAATTGGACCAAAACCCGCGTTAGGTCCGGAATAAAACAACAATAGATTTATTATTTATTTTAAAAACAAAATAATATATGTAAGTCCACAAAAACGATAAATAAATGAAATTTCATTTGTTTTTATAGTGATCTATATTTTCATTGGTATTTTTCAAACCAATACTTCAGCATGTAGCATTGTGATTTTTTTAATATATTTTCTTTAAACTGAAATTAAATATTAGAGAAAAACAGAACATGTAACACTCGCCCATTACCGTTAGGACCCTTAAAAATTAATAATGACCAGCCAAGAAAATTGTTGGTACGTAATTGAGTGCACCGAAAGGTGCCCTATATTTTTTTTCCTTTTTATCCTTTTTCACAACCTTTTTTTTTTCTTTTTAAGTAAGAAGACAAAATGTAATATTGTTGTAGGACATCAAGTTATGAGGTATATAAAATATATCTCTATTTTGGTCCATACTTTTTTTAGTAATAAAAATTATATATACGTTTGTCCCATAGTTAACACGTGAACCTTCAATTTCATAAAAATTTCTAGTATAATTATGTCGATCGTGTGATTAATTTCTGAAAGTGAAATAACAAAATCCAAATTCTATAAGTTGTCGATCGTGTGATTATTTTCTGAAAGTGAAATAACAAAAAACCAAATACAAATTTGTTTAGTATCTATAATTCCATAAAGATAATTTAAAGTCACTTTGTCTATGTCGGCCTTTTTTTTTACCTTTTGACCTCACGTGAACATTATTAACCCTATCACTACTCCCATACTTTTTAAAAAGGAAAAATTCTGTAAAATGTTTGTCATATTAATTTTTTTTACTAATATATATACTATGACATAAATTCACAAAGCATGGTATCTCATTTCCTTTTTAATCAAGAAAAGTGATGGACCATCAACAATTATTTCGTTGACGTCGTAAAGTTTTACACGTCAACTTTTAAAAGATAACCTTCATCTTAAACCCTTCTTCATTTTGGTTTTCTTCATATTCTATATATACAACTTTTTTATATATAATACATATACGTTCGTGTTAGTATTTTTAGTTTGTGACAAAGAATATGGGAAATTGCGTATGCAAAGGAAACATTGGTGGTTCAAGAAAACTATACGATAAAGATGATTCACTCATAAAAGTTGTGACTCCAAACGGTGGCATTATGGAGCTTCAACCACCAATCTTCGCCGATTTCATCACTAATGAATTCCCCGGTCACGTCATCCACGACTCTTTGAGCCTCCGAGAGTCCTCTCCGCCGCTTCTCCACGACGAAGAGCTCTTTCCCGGTAACATTTACTACCTCCTCCCTCTTAATTCCGCCTCCACAATCGCCTCAAGTACGCAACAAACCACTCCTTATAGAATGTCTTTCGGGAGAAAGGCCGTGACCACGGCTACGAAAGGCGGTATAGGAGACCGAGGAGTGTGGAAAGTGAGGCTAGTGATAAGTCCTGAGCAATTGGCTGAGATTCTTGCGGAGGATGTTGAGACAGAAGCATTGGTGGAGAGTGTTAGGACGGTGGCTAAGTGCGGTGGTTTTGGAGGTGGAGTAGCCAATTCGAGGGCTAGTTCCGATCATTTAAGTGTTACTAGTAGTAGTTACAAAGGGTAGATATATAAGGTAAATAAAAATTTGGATTGAGTGTATAAATTAAGTTTTTATGTATGTTTTCCATGTTTGCTATTTTTTTTTGTCATCAATTCCATAATATTATGCGTTAAATTGAGTTTAAATCCAGATGATGACACAATGATAATACTAGCACAAACCGCTAGACTACAATTTATATATGATTGTTTTGCATGTTTTTCAATTGTTTTCGAGATACACGAAGGTATCAAAAGATGTTGATTAACTCGTGTTTGTTGAAGTGGTTATGTATGAGTTTTAATAGCTTAGGAAGATTTAAATTTTCTAGGACAATCTCATATCAGGCCCGGCCGACCCTAAAGCAGGTAAAGCATTAGAGTCGGGCCACAAAATATCATTTATATTTTAGGGCCACATATCAGTAAGTCTCAAATAGGTCAGTTGGCAAAATGTGTTGTTAACATGTGATGTGTCCCCTGTTCGATTATATGCTTCTACATACGTAGCAACATTTGTTGCCTTCCGTTCTTCTTCTTCTTTTTTTTTTTTTTTTTTTCATACTTCCTTTTTGGACAGTTTATACATTTTTTTTTTTTTTTAAATCTTATCAATAAAATAAGATATAGATAGTATGAAGTGCTATGTGAAATAAGAAAATGTTGTTTTCAAATTTCAAGAATAATAACCAATAATTCTATTGTAGTATTATTTTTACAAAAAAAATGGAAAACAAATCCTTTTTATAGTTAGAATACTTTATAACATTTTTTCGTTAATAATTATGCTTCTTACCATTTTTTATTTTGTCATAATAAAAATGTTCGTTATTATATATATGAAGGTCACATATATGTAGAATGTTTTAGGCTACCGATAATTACGGACCGGCTCTGCTCACATGATAACCATTAATTGATGAAACCGTAGTTAGATTGTTAATTTTTCTTATTTAATGCTAAATAAATAGCCTAAAAAAAGAAGAGCTATAACAACTTAACAAGAGACAAAAGAGGATAAAGACAAAGATGTTGTTCATTAGGGTCGTATACTTAGCTTTAATGTGTTGGGCCAATATGTTGGCTAAGACTATAATCTGGTGAGTGATTATAGACTATTTAAAGTATACTCAAGGACTCTTTCGAGGCCCAATGACCCAAATAAATCTAAAAACAAGATCCTTCTGTTTTTTTTTTTTTTGGTATAAGCTAGAAATGATTTAATTAGGATTAGGGTGAAGTTATAAATTCTGCATAAACTATCAAACATAAAATGGATTAAATTTCATGAGAGTACGGTTCTCTCGTCCTATGATTATTCTATACCGCTATAATGGGATTTCACTGATTTTTTTTCCGGTTATCGAGTTTTTTATATCATTTCTGTATAGGAGATATTAATTGTTGGTTTGTTTTCTACTTTTTTTTCAACCACACTTTAATATCGATTGGGCCACAACTGGCTGACCCAATAGCCATGTCCTGCATATTGCAGAGTGTGATGCAGATATATAATATAAAATATTTATATTTTATGTGTTTCGGTTATTTTCCTATTTTAATTAGAATTAGGGTTTTCTACGATTTTAGGGTTTTATGCTTTAATTATAAATAGCCTTTTATGACCTATTGTATGAGGGAGGTGATTGATTTATTAAACAGAGAGCTTTTGCTTTTGAGGGAGAATAATATTCTCTATCCCTTGTCTTTGATTTGATTAAATTCATCAAGCAAGAAGTTGGTCTTAAGAGTTGATTAAATTCCTCTTAATCGATCCAAGCAGGTCCCAAGAGAGGATTCCCTGAATCCCTTGGTTGAGCTGTGTTTATCTTAGCTTCCGCTACATCAAAGTGTGTAGGGAGCGGGGCTCGATCCCGGGTGCACTGGTGATTCTTGCTTCAGCGGATTTACCTCTTGCCACTTGGACCAAGTCACTTGTGCGGTTTGTTTTCTACTTTTAAATTTATTTTTGCCTATGTATCCATTGCCTTTTTTTATACATATCTTTTTGTATATTTGTATCCGCCATTGTGGGCGAGACGTTTATACATCTTTAGTGAATTGATCGATTTCTGATAATTAATCCGAATGAGTTGCTGACATAAGTTGTCGAAAACAAAATTTGTTACAAGACTTGGCCATGTAGCTGGCTCAAAAGGAATTCGATTTTTGTTATTATTATTATGAACATACACCTACTAACTTTCCCCAATTAATATTGACCAATTCATAGACTTGACTACTTGAGTCTTGACCATGTAGGTTACAAATTTTATTGAAAAGTAGGATAAGGAGAAACTAGTTAAAACAAAGTATAACAAAAGAATCAAAAAGAAAAAAAATCTAGTGGCTTGACAATAATTCGAACTCACAATTTAAATTTAGAGGGCTAAACCTAATTAGTAAAACCTCACAAAGAATTGAAAAAAAAACAATCATATATTCAATAAAATTAAACAAATTCCATTTTATGGGGAATAACAATCATATCCATCTTATCATTTTCACATTTAGATATTTTCTACACAGGGCCGGATCTGAGATTATGGAGGCTCGAGAAAAAAAAAATGGGGGCCCTCAATTTATATAATAAATAAACATAATCATACTTAAGTTTTTAATATATCCAAAAATAATTGATAAAACATAAATTCTCCAAAGTAAACAGTGAAAAAAATATATCACCAATCGAAGTAACGAACATTATAAAATTCATAAAAAAACTATCTTTGAAAAATCATCCTTTTCGCATTTATTCCTTCAAAATCATCCTTCAAACTTTGATAACCGAGCTTTGCAACCATGATTCTCTCAATTGTTTTTGCCTTTTTAGGCCAGAAAAATCAAAAACTTGATAAGAACAAAAAAAATTTTGGGGCCCAAAATTTTGGAAAAAAAAATGGGGGCCCAAGTGATTTCACTCACCTTCCTATGCTCAGCTCCGGCCCTGTTTCTACAACTANTTCTACAACTAATTAGATTCCATTACTGCCTATGCATGCAACTAGCCAACTATCATGTATTATACGCTAACGAAATTGATTATATATATATTTTTTCCTTTTTTTAAATAGTCCAATATTAAAATGTGTATAGGTCTCCAAAATGTTTACACCTATTTGAAAAGACGACATACATGACACATGGTTAGGGTTTTAAGATTAATAATTGACGACATCTAGTTTATTTAATTATAGAGACCATATGGTACGTACCTTTCTCTCATGCATGCAAAT